>JBBPBX010018295.1:0-16358 GCA_038048925.1 Garcialebias charrua | reverse complement strand
ACTCCACGTGGAAAACCTAGTGAAGAAACTGAAAGTTAAACTGGGTTTCTTTTTCAGAAACAGATCATGTCTAACACTGAATGTTAGGAAACGCCTTGTATCTGTGACTTTCCTTCCCTCCATTGATTACGGTGACATTATCTACATGAATGCTCCTACAAGCACCCTGCAGATGTTGGATGCTGTCTATCATGGTGCACTAAGATTCATAACTGGCTGTGATTATCGTACCCACCACTGCACCCTGTATTCACTGGTTAACTGGACATCATTAACCTCACGCAGACTCTTCCACTGGTACATTTTCATCTTTAAATCACTTCTTGGTCTGCTGCCTTCATACATCTCCTCCTACATGTCTTTGCGTGAGTGCAGCTACAGCGTGCGCTCTCAGGACATGATTACCTGCAGTGTTCCGTCAGTGAGGACTGAACTTGGAAAAAGGGCCTTCTCCTACTCCGCTCCTGCTTCCTGGAATATCTTACAAAAAGATCTGAAGCTCTCAAACTTGACTTCTCTAAATGGTTTTCAGAATCTGTTGGAATCCTGGCAAAAACCAATGCAGATTTGTTCCTGTCTTTGATTCTATACGTTTACCTTATAATGTTTTGCTAGTTTTTTGATACTTTGTTAAAAAAAAAAAAAAAAAAAAAAAAAATTTTGTGTTTTTTTTTTTTTTTTTTTTCCCCTCTCTTTTGTTTTCTATTGTTTATTGTTTGTTTGTTTGTTTATTGTTTAAGGAAATTCTACCATTGCTGTTCATTGTTCTTTAGTTTTAGCAGGTCGCTTTCGTAAATGAGCCCATGAGGTTCAAAAGATTTACCTGACTAAATAAAGGTTGAATGAATGAATGAATGAACTTGAACTCAAACTTGATTCAAGGCTGTCGCTTCAGCTTTGGGCCTTAGCAAACACAAAACTGGTTGAACTTTGGTGAGTTTTACTCAATTTAAGCTATAAAAGTCAGTGTGGTAATAACTGAGAGTTGTCCCCGGGACGTATTCTGAGTGCTGACAAATTTCACGTATCTTTGTTTAAAACTTTGCTATGCAACATGGAGGGTAATATGCATTTATTATTGAGATTTTATTCATTCAAATTCCCATTTTTCAAGAGTAAAAAAGGACACAAATACTGACTACTGTTGGAAAAAAGGGGCTTTTTAATTTTTTTTATTTTTTTTAAAGCTGAAATTTCATCCTGCAGATCCAAGCTATGAGCTAATGGTGCCATATCTCTGGGATCTGCTCAGCTCTGGAGTCCCCGTTGTGCTGCCTGGATTGCAGTAAAAGAGAAACGAACCCCATGTTGGTCCGTGTTGTTTTAGCCCTCTGGGGAGAGAGAAGATATGTGATAATGATCTTTGTGGGGTTTGGCCAATCATCATTGTTCAACAAGCCTGCGTGTGTGTGTGTGTGTGTGCAGAGGGATCCATCAGTTCATCAGTTTGCTCTGGAGTCAGTGCAGCTGAATAATGCAAAGTGATGTCAGGATACTGGATAGGCTTTTCGTTTAAGCGCTGCGAGATGTGCAAGAATGGAACAAGCCAAAAACCTAAAGAAAGAGCAGAAGAGAGGAAAAAGAAAGAAACGCCGCAGAGCCCAGATGATTTACTGTGAAGAAAGCAGGGACATAACTCAAAGCCTTAAATCTCTGTCAGTGCTCTGATCGTGCACTGTATAGATCAATATAAGTTGTGTAACGGTGAATAACACTGAAAGTATCAGATGTGACAGTGAGCGAGCCAGAGAGAGTGTTTTCATTTATGGCATTTAATAATCGTTGTGTTGAGTCGCCCTGAATTGGTTGTGCCGTTCTGCAGTCGCAGCAGGACCACCGAGGACCCCGTGCACCAAGACATTCATCTGATCCTCCATTTGTTCCTCCTAAAGATCATCTGAATCATCCAAATTCAACAAAACATTCTTTAATAATTCATGTTAGGACATAACTTTTTTTTAATTTCCTAACCATCATCACTGATTCAACTGTTGGCAATCTTTTTTCTCTGTTAATACGGAGGCTGAGGTTCATCGTGCATGTGTGTGTGTGTGTGTTCAGATCCATAAAGTAGCTGTAATGAGAACAGCATGCCTGCATGATCAGAAAAAAACAGCAGACTGTAAGCTGACTTGTTATCAGCTGGTGTTTTAACTGAAAATGTACCCAAGCTAATGAGAACGTTAAGATACAGAATAATCCCCTAATGACGACCGTTTTTATTTTATTTGCTACGTTTCTATGCATTTTATTCCTTTTACCGTCTTTAAAGATTTATGGTACCTATTAAAATGCACATAAATGGGGTTAAGTAACTCGTATAATTGAAACATATTTCTTCCCTGTTATAAAAAATAAATCAGGCTATGCTGCAAAATCAAAGGCCAACCGGTTTGTGTGATGGCTTGGTCTTGATCTTGTGCATATGTCCGTTTCACTGCACTAAAATAACTGTGTCAAATAAAAAAGGGAAACAAAATTGAAAAGACATACCACAAACTAGAAGGAAAAAAAATCACATTACCTCAGTAATACTGTCAGGTATATAAGCTATATTATCCTGAACATGCTTATGTGGGCCTGGTTAAAATGATGATAATGAGAAAAGGAACATGGTCAGAACTTTTAGATGCTTTGGATTAGCAGCATGCAAATATTTTTATTTAACAGGTAAAAGTCCCTCACCGTGAAGTCTGTCAGACTCTTAAGTTGTCCACTTTCTGGAGAAAGGTCAGGAAGCATGAGGGCCTAAGCAAAACTCTGGTTCGCTCATGTTGCAGTAGCTGATTTGGGCTGTTTTTAAAGTAGTTAACCTAACAGAAACCGTGGTGTTTGTTTCCAGGATTTGCCTTGCTTTAAATCCATTCCACCTGTCTGCAGTGAAATGCTCCCCGTGTCAGAGGCTGAAACTCAAGCCTGAAGTGCACCCGCTGGCAAAATCAGTTAAGTACTCAGACAAAGTGGTGGAAGTGAAATGAAACTGAAATGCCATGCGAATGCATTGCAGTGATTACATATCAGATCAGATGGACTTGGTGGTTTTGGATACCCTGCTGGTTCAGTGCCAGTGGGGTGTGGTGCCCCCTCGAGCCTGGCTACAAACAGCTGATGTTACGGACTCTTCAGATCCAGTAGATCTGCCTGAGCTGATCCCAGTGGGGAAAAGCTGGGAGACCTGGCTTGAAAAGAGAATACCTCAAGATATTTTAAGCAGTTCATAGGATCATTCACAGTATTCACAGATGTCGACTGTACCAGGGTGCTCTCAGGAGGGGTAAGACATCCATCCATCCATCCAGCGGGTTCGGATGTTGTCAGTCCATTTTATGGGTGCTATCAACTGTTATCATCCACAATCATCCACATATGTAGCGGCAAAATTGTCCAATCTACCTGCTAGCATGTTTAAAAAAAACGTTATCAGCGTTATTATTGCTGTGAGTAGGCAGCGTGTTTCCGTAAACCCGGAAGTGTAACGTTTTTGGTTTTTTCGGCTTATGTAACCGTTTTCCTAAACCTAACCTTAAACCTGACCCAGAGGACCAACCCTAAACCTGACCCCCTTACCCTTGTGCCTAAACCTAACCAAGACCCTAAACCTAACGCCAGAGGCTTTGCTCTAAACTTTAACATGTAGCTAAAGACGGAGCCTGCTGTCATCGCTTGTAACGGTGACCACGTACCTTTAAACCTCCTAGGAGGTACAGGAGGAGAAATCTGACCGCTACGTATGCGGATGATAATAAATGATAGGGGCCATTTTATGGTTGATAACATCCGAAGCGGGTGATCCATCCATCTATCCATCCATCCATTTTCTTCCGCTTATCCTGGGTCATAGCAGCCTAAGTAGGGAGGCCCAGACTTCCCACTCTCCAGCCACTTGGAGCAGCTCCTCCGGGGGAATCCCAAGGCGTTCCCAGGCCAGCCGAGAAACATAGTCCCTCCAGCGTGTCCTGGGTCTTCCTCTGGGTCTCCTCCCGGTGGGACATGCCCGGAACACCTCACCAGGGAGGCGTCCAGGAGGCATCCTAACCAGATGCCCGAGCCACCTCAACTGGCTCCTCTCGATGTGGAGAAGCAGCGGCTCTACTCCGAGTCCCTCCCGGATGACTGAGCTTCTCACCCTATCTCTAAGGGAGAGTCCAGACACCCTGCGGAGAAAACTCATTTCAGCCGCTTGTATCCGAGATCTCGTTCTTTCGGTCACAACCCAAAGCTCATGACCATAGATGAGGGTGGGAACGTAGATCGATCCAGTAAATTGAGAGCTTCGCTTTTTGACTTGGCTCTCTCTTCACCACGACAGACCGGTACAGCGCCCGCTTCACTGCTGACGCCGCACCTATCTGCCTATCGATCTCTCACTCCATTTTGCCCTCATTCATGAACAAGACCCTGAGATACTTAAATTCCTCCACTTGGGGCAGGACCTCCTCCTCGACCCGGAGAGGACACGCTACCCTTTTCCAGCTCAAGACCATAAGGGTGAGACATGCAGATGTAAAATGTACTGGTAATTGATGGAGCATTGTACTAGCCAGGTCCCTTGAATCACTACCAGACATGACCTGAGGTCAGATCCTATGGCTCCCCACAACATGATGCCAGGACTAACATGGATGTGTCTTTCCATAACATTGGCCATGTCCGTTCTCTCCTCCACACACAGTGGTCATCCATGGTGATGCAGAACCAAAAGTCTTTGCTGAATTTGATATAATGACATTTGTCGTCCATGCTGGCATCACTCCAAACATCTACCTTTGCGCTCTCCAAACCTGCAGTCTGACTGAAGGTGTGTGAATCCCCCCCTGGAACATTTGCTTCCAACACCTGACCACTGTACCATCTGTGCACCCAGCATGCCAAGTTGCACAATAACACAACTTGGCCTCCTGCAAACCCACAATGTGACCCACTTAAACACCATCATGGGATGGTGATGTTGTTTAATGTATCAATGAGGCATCTTCTGTCTGGTGACCTTCACTCACTTTGGACTGACTGTCTAAAAGCAACTACCTGATAACACGGATGCTCCACTTGCGATGCCATTTCTTCTGTTCTCTGGTGCTACGGTGTTCCAGCTGCCTGTAGATCAAATCATTTACACACCCATGCTGGTCTGCATGTGGACCGTGTTATGTCCAAGTGAGCTCATTCCTTCTGTGGGCTCGACTGCTTTCTTTTTCGTCTGACTTTATGATTGATCCACTGCCTTGGTTGACATTTGGAGATGATGGCATGCGTTTTTTTTTCTCCCTTCACACGTTTTTGTTTCGGCAACCTGAATTTCTCAATGCAGAACTATGTGGGAAACTACATTTCCCATGGTGGTGAAAAGGATCGACAAGGCTTGACAAAGAATGGGGTTTTTAGTGGAGAAGGGGTGGGGATGAAGAAAACCAGAGGGGCGAGCGACGGCGTGAGAATAGCACAGGAGAAGTCTGTGCCGATCTTCTCAGGCTGCTTGGAGACGTGAAGTGATGTTTACGGGTCAGGTTATTATCTGCAGGTGGAGATGTTGAGATCATTGTGTCATCTGTGCCACGTGTGAGGAAATTTCTCCCTGACCAGCCTCATCACACTACGAGAAGGTGACTCTGCAACAGAGAATAACTTTCTTCTTCAGCTCCCAATAAATCAGTCACAGTTGGGCTCGGACAGGCCTTTAGAGCGTAGATGTTCCTGATTAATGAATAATCTTTCATGTAAAGTGCTCTGAGGCAGTGTTTATGAGGTGATGGAGGTTTCACCAAAACAAGAGGAAAGATTTTTAGATATGCTTTCCATATGTGTCTGGCAGATCCTCTGTCAGTGTGGAGAGATGGATAAACAGCTTCTCACCTGCTCGGCTGCCAGAAGGCTCCCTCTTGTGTCCGGATTAACAAAGAAATGCCAGAAATCACTTCAGATCGATGACTTGGCTGCTTTAAGATGCTCTCACAGTTTATAAACTTCTCTCATGATCATTTACAGCTTAAATGTTCCGTGCAGCCTTATATAGACCGATAGATCTGTACAGACAATATGCACTTTAGTGCTTTAGATAAATTAGTGGAGCTTTAAGTTATGGCTGAATTAGGGCTTCATAAAAATGGAAATGGAAATTAATTTAACACTTGGGTCAGTTTATGATCACAAAAAAAAAGTTGTCATGTCATCTGGACATATTCTTCTTCAAAGAAACATTTAGTCTTTCAGCCAAAAGACTATCAGTCTGAGGCCTGCCAATTGAATCTGTCATATAAATAGCACTTTATCAACGTTCAAGCCAGCCTGCTGTGGAATTTACAGAAACTGGTTTTCCACGTGCAAATAGGGGACCACTGGTCTAAACAATCGATCATCAGTGCATAACAATCAATAGTTATAGGCCTGAAGGCCACTTGCTACTGACCAAAATGGTTAAAAAAAGACCTGAAGTACGGTAAGCTCAATCATCCAGGTAAATAAATCTCACACACACAAAAAGTTTATGATGTCAGGAGTATTTAAAGTGATGCACACTGTGATCTGGCTCTGGAGTGTGAAATATAACCATTAATGTTTACAACAACACTTACAAGTGGTCTTTTGAGTTTCTGACCAGTTGAACTTTATTTTTTTTTTACTTGACGAATGTGTGGTCATGCTCAAACTAAACACAACTGGTCCATTGGTTTTTGCAGATGTTTGTTTGTGCAGCTCTTTCAAAGACCTGCAGCAGCACTTGAGTCATGTCCAGGTCTGGACTTTGGCTCGTTTTAACTCCTTGATTCTTCTTTGTTTCAGCCACTTTGTTGTGGCTGCTGTGTTTGGGATCATTGCATCTTGACCCAGTTTGTGCCTAGCATCAAATACTCTTTTGGTCTGCAGGGGGAATTTGTGCATGACCCAGTGACTTAGACCCAGCCGGTTGAAGTAAATAGCCACTTTTCTTCCTGTTTAAAATGAAGTTTTTCCCTTTCCACTGTTGCCATTGTGCTCGCTCAGAATGGGAGACTGCGACAAAATGAAGATTCAACATGTCTGATGGCTTCCTTCCTTAAATACATAACTTTTGCTAATCGGCTTTGTATGTATGTGACTGTTTCTGTTCAGTGCCCTGCAGACCACTTCTGTTGTGATTTGGCTCTATATAAATAAACTGGATTGAACTGAATGGCAAGGTCTCAGATCCTGTGGCTGCAGAACAAGACCAAATCATTACTCCTCCACCATCGTGCTCAGAAGTTAGCATGAGGTGTTTGTGTGTTTGACTTCTTCAAACATAGTATTTTATTGTATTTTACTTCACCTGTAATATGTTTGTAAAGTAAACTTTGTATTAAAATAGTTGTTTTTAAAATGTGCTGTAAAAATTAGCTTTGTATCACTGATTGGTTGATTGATTGATTGATTGATTGATTGATTGATTGATTAATTGGCTGACTGATTGAATTGGGTAGGGAAGCATGAATCTCTGGAGGGGTCGTAAAGGTGTCTGGATCTGGTACAATGACAGATGGGCAGACCTTAGTTACAGTTTAACTAGGGATGCTCAGACAAATTTGTATTTCTCTTCAAATAGCTGTGAATAGTCAACAAATTAGCTGCTGAGTAGTTTACTGCAGAGGTCCCCCACCCTGATCCTCGTGGCCCACTGCTTGTTTTAGATGTTGGTTTATGTTAGATAATCGGAGTGACCATGATGAAGAGAGTCTCTGGTCTGAGCAGAATCACTTTTATCCGTCACTCTTTCTGAAGACATGCAGGTTGGACTTCACAGAGGTCAATGTATCAGAAAAGTACCTTTTCTTCTTGGATATTTAACGCTGTATCTGAAGGAGTTCTGTTTTAATTTTCTGACCTTGCTCCTGCAGTCCACATTATCAACCATTTGAAATGAATTCAGATCCACTGTCAACTGTCCAAGATACAAAAACCAGCTGGTAACAGCCAAAAACACTAAAACAGTTAAAAAAAAAAAAAAAAGTAGTGTACCAAAGTTTAAAACAACAATCTCCTGTGGTCATTTAGCGCTTGATTTATATGTTGGGGGTTACTTTTAGCTACTATCACACTAAATTTTAGCGGCTTTAACAATTGATTTAGTTATTGTAGTAAATTTTGCATTTGATTTATGCACCTAGATGTGCATCTACTGAATGCTTTATCAAGTCAAAAAGTCAAAGTCAACTTTATTGTCAGAACTGCAATACAGTATGTACAGGACATACACAGGATTGAAATTGTGTTTCTCTCAGTCCCTCGGTACAACAGTAACCATTTAAACACTAAAACACTGAAACATTTAATAAACATAAGCAGTAAAAGTGTAACACTGTCCTGAGTTTTTGCATAGTAGTATAAAAGTATGAAAATTTACACCAACACTAAAACTAAAACTAAAACACTAAACATTTAATGAACATAAGCATAAAATGAAATAATAAAAGTGTAATACTGTCCTGAGTTTTAGTAGTATAAAAAATATATAAAAAGTAGATCTATAAAATAAACTGAAGGTTCTAGCATTGACATTTGCAAACTTTATGAAAGTTTCATTGATATATGTCCTGTGGCTAATGAGATATTTGGCTAACAGACACACAGACAAACCGTAGCATGCACACAATGACAAATACACGATCACCCATCTTTCATGGTGGTCTGTGAAAACAAGAGGTGTAATAGTCAGTTTAAAGGTTGAGGTTGAACATGTGAGGGTGATGATTTTTATCTTTGTTGGTGTTTTGATGTCTATGAATCACACGTTTTGTATCAGGCTACATTGTAGGGACCAGTTTTACCAAAAAAAATCATGCATTGTGGGTACCAACTGCTCTTTATGGCAAGAAAGCCAGGTCCCTATAAGGAAAAGTCTTGCTAGGGGTGGGGGTTAGGTTCAGGAATAAGGTGTGAATTGCGGAAGGGTTAGGGTTAGGGATAGGCATGTGCTAGTAATGGTTAGATTTAGGGTAAGAGTCAGGGTTAGAATATAGAAAATGAATGGAAGTCAATGCAAAGTCCCCAAAATGTCTGTTTACAAGAATGTGTGTGTGTGTGTGTATGTGTGATTGATTTTTGGGTTTTTCTGATGCTTATTGTGACTGAAGTGTTGACACACTGATGGGCTGGTTGTGTTTGTTGAACCAAACATACAAATCTGCACACCCAACCCTCACACACCATGTTCCACCAGACTTTCATGTTCACGATCATGCACACTCCTCAATTTAACTTCACTTCATCACTAACTGTTTTTCTTTCTTTTCTCTCCCTCCATGTCGACTTCCCCTGTGATCTACCTTCGCCCCTCCCTAACCTCAGGTAAGTGGCTTAAGTTTGTCCTCCAGAAATTTAACCAGCTCCTGTCTGATCCCGTCCGGACACTAAGCGTGCGAGGCTGGATGATTTCTTCCGACCGGATCATAAATAGCTGTATATTCCACGCTCACTGACACTGTGCCTGTAAATACCATTAATCATCACCGTCTTGTTTTGGCTCGTCTGAAAGCAGCCATGTGGAAGTGATTTCAGGGGGCTTAAACCCGTTCTTGGCTCACGGGTTTCTGAGATGAATCGGACACTCTCCGTGTGTTTGTGTGCTTTTCCTTGCTTTCTGTTTTAGTCATCGCAGAGTGACTCCACTGGTATTCACTCCCTCTAAAAATACATCTTTGCTTCCTGTTTGAGTCAGTAAAATGAAACTGAAAATGGTTAAGACGTTAACTTTTGAACACTTTTTACTGCTTCGGGCTGATTGCCAGCCTTCTGTGGTTGTGTTGGTCATTGAAGTGTTCACGGCGTGTCCGCTGGTGGGGTTCACCTCCTTGGAATCAAAATGCTGAGGGCCATTTGTCCCCGTTCTCAGACTTATTCGTCTTTGTCCTGTAGTGACTCATTCATGACACACATATTGGTGATAATTGTGTCTGTCGAGTCATCGCCTGATTCAGCTTCGTTTTAAATCCGATGCAGGAGATAAACCTAACCGTACACATCTGTGTCTTCACTGAATCGGATCATCCGAGCACAGAAAGTGGGATAAAGGAGCCTCTGTAATTCACAGTGTGCGTCTGACATGGGAACAAAACCGCTGACTGCCAGCTGTCCACACCACCCGTCAAACATTTTGCACATATTTGACGAAACAATGAAGAACGACAGATGAAATCTGAGTTGTAAATGCGCATTTTCTTCTGTTACACTGCGGGATGTAAAACAGACTCAAAATGGCTCCAGGGTTTGAAGCTTATTTTGAGTTTTTTTTAAATATGGTATTAAAGAAAAAGCAGGCCTATTGGTGTGAACACCCTGCCATCAAGAAATGTGCTGAAATGTGTTTGTCTTATGGGATAGGCACGAGAAAAGAAAAGCATATTGTAGCAGAAACAAAAACAGTCGGTATGTAGCGGTGAATAATAAAGCTAGAGGAATTTTTGTGTGCTGTAAACCACTTATCTCTTTAAGGAGATTGCAGCTACTGCAGCCATTTGTCTTAAGGATGGGCACTTTAAGCAAAAATGGTGTTTAAAAATCATAAACCACTTAATTATTTATGTAATATTAGTTTTTAAATGTTTCGTGCATCAGCATCAACCACAATGTGCACTTGTAATCAGGGCGGCTGAAATGATTTGTGATGATAACGACACGACACTGAACTCCAAGTCACTTCTGATATGGGATTTTCTGTGTGTGAATGTGATCAGTGATACTAAGCACAACATATCAGTGCAGTATAGTCATCAAATCATTCACACAGAAAAATGACAGAGCTACAAGGTGTGCACTTGATCTGTTGCACCCTTTACTTGTACAATGCTAATTATTACAGCTCGAAAAGCTTTAGTACAATTAAAAACCCAGAACAGAACTCCATCCTGATTATAGGGATGTTTTAACATATCTGAGGGAAGGTAATGCTAATGTCATGGAAAAATGAGATTCCCAAAACAGACCACGGTGTAGTTCATCAGATTTATTTAGAAAGCTCTGGAGAGCAGTCCAGCATTCACAGAACATTAAATGCACTTACAAGATTACACTCTCATCAATGCTCTCATCCGTCTGAAACGCTGACCTGCTCGAACTTCCTGAACTGGACAAGTTAGTTTTATAGAGTAATCTTCCAGCCCAGCCCTCAGCTCCTCCCTTCAATGTCCGAGCCGTCATCGAAAGGTCCACTACAGACAGGAAAGAGTGGATCTGAGTCAAGGCTTGGAGACACATCATCATATCATACCAACTCTATCATATCAGCATCATATCAATCAACCACTGAGGATATCAAAACAACCAATTTATTTCTTTTCTTCACTGACTGGTCACAGTAAGAATGATTACTGGTAAAATGGGACTGTTAACATCACACATCTCAATACATCAGCAGGAGAACGCACATTGCAGAACGTTCCAGCAGGAGAGTTATCGAGCATGATGAGAGCAAATAATACACATGACCTTGACACTAACATGGTTATTCATAACACTATTCCTCAAAATGATTGTCACATAAACAATTACAAACTATTTAGAAATTAATCCGTCTATTATCTTTTGGCCCACTTGCTCCCTTCTGAGTCATGGGGGTCACTGGTGCCCATATCCAGCAATCACTGTGCGAGAGGTGGGGGACACCCTGGACAGGTCTACCACAGGGACACATAGAGACAAACGAGATAAACAACCATTCACTCTCACACTCACACCTAGGGACAATTTAGAGTTACCAATCAGTCTAACATTCATTCAACCTTTATTTATACAGGTAAATCCTATTGAGCCTCAGAAACTCATTTACAAGAGAGACCTGATTTTAACAGAGGGAGACGACAGTGGACAACAAAGACAAGAATAGACGATCATAAAGGATGCATACAAATTGAGAATAACAAGTGAAAATACAATTGTATTAAAAAGTAACAAAAAATAAAACATCTAGATTATAAGGTGGTGTAGAAAACTAAAAACAGGAACATGTCTGCATTGGGTTTTCCCATGAACTTAACAGATGTTTAAAACCACTTAGAGCAGTCAAGGTCGAGAGATACAGATCTTTTTGTAAGGTGATCCAGGAAACAGGAGTGGAATAAGAGAAGGCCCTTTTGCCTAGTTCAGTCCTCTCCTCACTGATGGGAGACTGCAAGTAATCATGTCCTGAGAGTGCACGCTGTAGCTGCACTCATGCAGTGACATGTAGGAGGAGATGTATGAGGGCAGCAGACCAAGAAGTGATTTAAAGGTGAACATGTACCAGTGGAAGAGTCTGTGTGAAGTTAATGATGTCCAGTTAAACAGTGAATACTGGGTGCAGTGGTGGGTATGGTACTTAAAGTCAGTTGAATCTTAGCGCATCATGATAGGCAGAATCCAACATCTGCAGGGTGCTTGTAGGAGCGTCCATGTAAATATGTCACTGTGGAGGGAATGAAAGTCGCAGTTACATGGCATTCCCTATAGCATTCAAAGTTAGACAGGATCTATTTCTGAAAAATAAACCCAATTTAGCTTTCAGTGTCATTAGGTTTTCCACATGGAGCTTAAAAGAGAGACACAAGTCGATCAAGATGCCCAAATGTTTATAGGAATTGACTAACTCAATGGGAACACCATTCGAGTATAAACTCGAAGGAAGAACTGTTGGGACGGACTTCCTGTTTGAAAAAAAATCATCCTTTTGGTTTTGTCAGCGTTTAGGACAATTTTGAGATGGAACTAATATGACTGGATGATGTCAAAAGCAGATTGCAAAAGCTGGAAAACCGTAGCAACTGTTTTAGTTCGACAATAAACAACTTTGTCATCAGCATAGAAATGTAAGGATGCATCGGGGATGCTCTGACCTACATTACCTATGTAGATTGTAAAGAGGGTGGGTTCTAAGACTGAGCCTTGCGGTACACCATTGTTGAGTGTTAAATAACTGGAGGAAGTACCATTATGTTGAACACACTGCCTCCGGTCTCAGAGATAGCTAGTGAACCAACCAATGGTGTGATCTGAGAAAACAATTTCTGAGAGTTTATGACATAAGATGTCATGGTCTACAGTGTCAAAAGCTTTAGACAGGTTAAAATGCATGTTTTTGGTCTGTGGGAGGAAGCTGGAGTACCCGGAGAAAACCCACGCATGGACCGAGAGAACATGAAAACTCCACACAGAATGGCCCCTTCGGCCGGCATTCAATCCGACAACGTTCTCGTTGAGAGGCGGCAGCTCAGCTGCGCCACTCTTCCGCCCTACTTAGAAATGTTTGTGCATAAATAGTTTGGAGAGATGTTAAAGCAACTCTTGCTTTTCTTAGATCAGATCTGACACACATGAGGTGTTTTATTAAAAAGCCTTTTTGTGAAACTAAAATCAAACGAAGTTTCATGACGCCTGTCGTCACTTCTGTACTGACGCTGGTGCAGCGCGACACCTGGGGGTGCTACTTTTGGGTGGAGGACCGCCTGCTTTCCAGTCACTTCAAAAGGCCATTCATGCAGCCCAACAGCAAGCTCAGCGTGTGCAACTGCGATTGGATCGTAGAATAAAAACAAAGCTGATAAAGCATAGACGACCCCCCACCCCCTCTCCTGACCCCATGGATGTGTTCTGGGGGAGGGCAGCCAACCTGACCTGCTGAGGAAAAGGGGGTGAGGGTGGGGGCTCTTCAATGTGCTGGGGCAAGCGTCACGCTGGAATGCCCTGCACAAACAAGCCTCGGCACACGTGTTGACGACCGGCGTGCATGTGTGCACAGCGAGGGGCAGGAGGGTTAGTCTAAAAGTATGGATGCTGATGTGCGTATCTGATGGTTTCTGCCAAACATAGTCCAGTTTTCACATGGACCCAGCACTGACCACAAACCCACTCTGTGGTCTTCAGAGAAAACAGGCCTGCTTGGCTCCAGACAAAGAGGCTTAGATTTCCAGCTTCTTTTCTTAAATTCCTGTCTCTGCTAGACATTTATCTTTAGACTGCTGTCATTTGAATGACACTCATGTTACTGAGCACACATTTCCCAATCATTTTACCTCTATCTGAGCAACCACAAAGCACTTTCCCCCCTTTGCTCTCTGTTGTTTTGGTTGTTTTGTACAGTAATACAGCTCTGGCTGAGTTGGCGGCATGATAAAGTTTCAAAACCAAAAGCTAAAAAAAAAAAAAAGTTGATGTTTGATACCTACAGTATTTTCATAAGCATTGAGGCTGAAAATGTATATACCTGCATATATATTTTTTTTTCCAATTGTAGCATTTGTGGCCTGTAGTCGTACCAACTAAATCACTGCGGTACTTTCAGACTTAGTTGATTTTGGCTGCATTGCTAAAATAATAATTTATTATTAATTCCCAGCCACAATGTTTAACTAAAATAAGAATAATACAGTCTGATTATTAATAATTAATTACAGGATGCAAGGATTGTTGAGTTAGCTTCAGCTTCAGGTTGTGTTTTTGTTCCACTGCTTGAAAAGTTTATTTGTAATTTAGAAGCAGCAACACTTTTAATATGAATATTTTTGCAAATTAGTATTAAATCAGATGCTACTGTTAAAGCAATGGTTCAGGTCTTTTGAACTGGTGTTCTGTGCAAACGTCAGTGTCTTACTTGTAGATTGCTCTTTAAATGACCTCAATTTGAAGGATTATGCTTGGATTGATGAGCTAATGGCTAGTCTGAGAAGGATCCAGGCTAAAATGGATTGCTGCTGTCCTGAAATAACTTTGACAAAATGTTTTAGAAACCCCACTTCAAAAGCTCGGAACTGTCACTTAAGTATCATTTAGACAACCCTATACAGTAGTTCCCGGCAGGGATGGTAAACCGATTTAGATTTTCTTTAGTCTGTGAAAAATTGGGAAATATTTCCAATTTTGGTTTGGAAATCTAATCCCGACTGTGTAAACAAGCTTTCTAGATTGACTCGTGTTTGTGTGTGTTTTGAATTGCTGCTTTTGTCATGCCGAGCGCGCGGCCACTTGTTGTTCTTTAACTTGGCCTTCACCAGCTCTGCCAGTGTTGTTGACATTGTACGGTAAACGTCTCATAAAGTGAAGCCAGTTGTGCCACAATGGAATAAACTAAAATAAATAAAGGAGAGGTGGCGAGAAACTGAAAACTTAATTTTCATTTTATTAAATCAAAAGTCAATTCGTTAAGGATTTGGGCTCTTGTGGCGTTTAAAATGGCCGACCATGTGTCCTTTCATGCTTGATGGTAACCACGTTGATGGATCTTTGTAATTCCTGCCAAGCACTTGAAAGATCCCACAATGTTTGCAGGAGGAACGTCCATGAGACGGAGAACAAACGGAACCAACGGCGCTCCTAGTTGGACCTGTGGTTTTCCCTAATGCCTTAATTCATCCTGTAAACAATAAATTATTCTGCCTGATGATTCACAAAAGCAGGGGAATGATACCTTCTCCCCCCCTTTATATCTTTTTCCATGACTAAACCTCGGATTGGCTATAGTAGCTTTCATTTTTACATAAAGGAGTTTACCAAAAACAGATCTCTCTTGAAAATGAGTTCTTGTGGCTCAATGAGACTACCTGTATAGATAAAGGGTACGGGTAAATGAAAAATAAACCACTTTTCATATAATATAAGTTAAAGTGTAACAGCTGTAAGAGCTGGTGACATATATTCAGTAATAGTCATATGATATGCATATCACTTTGACTTATATTAAATGAAAAGAGTTGAATGTTATTTATTAGCATTAGTCACCTGTGATGCTGTCTCACTTGTGGAGGCTTGTTCCAGGTTCCTAGCTGAAGTGTGGGATCCTCTGCACTCCTGTGCATGAAGGACAGACTTTTTAAGTTCAATGTTTTTGTCTATTCATTGTGCTGTAAGACTAATCATGCTAACGGGGCTAACATGACGTTCAAATGTCTGTGGTAAAACTCACCCAACAAGTCGTGCTATCAGCTATTCACTTCTGAATTACGTTGAAATGACGGCTTGTACGTAACTCGGGTAACGTTACGTCAGAAAAATATCTCCAACTGGGGACGATGTAGCGAGGCTCCATGTAGTCCATAAAACTTCGGAATCTGACATCCTCACCAATGAAAAATAAAATTTCCACACAACCAACATTTTGAATTTTCCTCTCCACAGTGAGATCGGGTAGGCGCACGTGACGTCATTGCGTGTCGCTGCAACTTCATCACGTTGTTGCCGCTGCAGGCAAAAACAGCGCCTTTTATAGCGGCAAGTTATTTTCATGGAATGGCCGATGTCTCATGATGAATTTTAACACTAATATCATCCGATACCGATATCATGCCGATAATATCGTGCATCCCTAATATATGTATGTATATATATGTATGTATATATATATATATATATATATATATATATATATATATATGTATGTATATATA
>JBBPBX010018294.1:23287-45789 GCA_038048925.1 Garcialebias charrua | reverse complement strand
CCAATGAAAACTCACAGCACTCCTCAGCTGGCTCAGTCATTCCCTCCCCAATTTGACCAAATTTATATACTGTATTCAAATCCATGTTTATTACAGTAATTGATTAATGAGATAGTCCACACATCCCAAAACACATTGATTGTAGTACATTAAATTTAGAAATGAACACACCAACCTTTAAAAATAAAGAAACTGTGCTCTAATTTGACTTTTAGTGAAGTGGAACTTTTGTTTAGTTAAATTTTTTAATCTGTTAATATACAAATGCTGTTTTAGTGTGCTGGTGAAGATTCTCAGTCGTCCAGGACATGATAAAATCAGAACAAGCGCTCAATGCAAAAACAACTGGACTTTATTTGTTGCAGAAAGGGTGAAACGTTTTCTGCAACAAATAAAGTCCAGTTGTTTTTGTATTGAGCACTTGTTCTGATCTTCTGGTATGTGTTGTTTCTGTTTGTGACTTATATAAATAATGTGTGTGCTTGTGAGACATTTAAAGATGTTTTGAACTTCTGGCAGGTCTCTCTGATGGCGTGGAGATTGAACAGGGGTCGCGGTCGTCAGCTACTTCATCTGCCGGAGAGTCTGGATCGAGAAACCACAGCCAGGGCTTTGAGCATATCTTAAAAGGAAAAAAACAAGGAGTTTTAAAATCTAGACAAAATAAAGGAATTAAAGAAACATACAGATAAGCGTTATTGGTTTTTAATGTTTACTACTACAACCTGCAATAGGTCAAGAATGGCTCCACGCTCAAAATGTCCTTGTGAAGACCAGCCAGCAGTGATGGTGGGCTCATTCCGGTCATCAGGATGTCGTGGGTCAAAACACAGTCTGTTCAGCGTTCTCCTGGAAAACTTCTCAACATAGATGTCATGCCTTAAATGACACCAACATGAAAAATGTGGTTGATATCTAACACATATTAGCAAATCTATTTGTAGAAGTGTTTTTTAAAAAATGTCAAAAAACTATTCCAGATCTTACCATTGTAGAAAACATTTAAAACCGTACATATGTGATTGCATTTATTATCTAGTGCCACTAGAAAACAACAATAATTAACACAATACAATAAACTACAATTGTACAATGTTGAATAGTTTTTTGACTGGGATAAGACAAGATAAGTGATATTGTATTATTCCAATTGTTGGTGAAGTTTCACTGAAAGTCACCTTTCTGGGTATTTGTGTTATAAGCGTAATATGAAATGTCTTCAGGAACACTGATTAAACTCACTTTAAAACTTGCAGCTCATCCAAGTAGCAGGTGCAGTTCGTTTTTGGGCTGGTCTCTTCCATGTACAAGGTAACTGGGTGCAGGTTGGTGTATTTCCAACATGGTTGCAGCCACATCCTCTGCAAAAACAATCACAAACACAATATACAACTATTGTATGTGTCATTATGGAATTCACATGCAAAATATATTGTTTGTAATATATTTAAGATTTTCACACATGTTACGTCTAAAGTGTAAGCTGTATAAACAGCATAAGTGCATTAGTAAATCAAAGATAATTAAATTTCCCTAGGAAAGCTATCACTTGGGATAGTTATTATTTTTCACATCACAACATCACCAATTGCCTCAGGTTGTATTTAAGACATAGTTTACAGAAATCAAATAAGAAATAAGGACGCTGTGAACATTTGTGTGACTCAAACGTCATGTTTTTGTTTACATACTGTGCTTATACTGACGGCTCATTATGAAGACATGGCGCTAGTTATAGCAGCTAACAGAAGATGTTGAACCTGTAACAATAACCAAACCAGTCTAAATATCAGAAGTATTGGTGTGAGAAATTTAAAACATTTATTTCTGACGCTTGGATAATACAGGTTGTTGACAACTACACACAACGGCTCACCCTGCTGGACATCCGCAAAAAGCCTGAAGGATTTCCCCAATTTCCATCAGCGCACACAGTCACCTCCTCTCGTATCTGCGGCACAATGTTCAGGCATTTTGACCAGTGGTTGTCCACTATTTTAAGAAATCAAGCTTCTAAATTACAACTCTCTATCATTACGAAGCTCCTCGGCTCCTTCCTAACCCCCGGCATCCGGTTTCGGCTTTTTGCCGTCCAATCAGAACGCTCGTTTCTGCCGAGCTTTGCGTGATGACGTCAACTGGTAAAAGGTCTATTAGAGCCCATTAGTAAATCAGCCTAACATGATTTTAGTGTGTGGAAGGAAGCCAGAGTTCCCAGGGAAAACTCATACATGCACTGAAAGAACATGCAAACTCTGCCCAGAAGGTTCCTTACACCTGCATTTTTATTAATGTTAATACACGAACACATTTATAAATTTGTTTCATTAGTATATCACGTTGTGAGTGCAACATGCAATGTTGCTGAGTGTCTGGGTGAGGGTTGATCCTCCTGGTTCCTTACACCTGCATTTTTATTAATGTTAATACACGAACACATTTATAAATTTGTTTCATTAGTATATCACGTTGTGAGTGCAACATGCAATGTTGCTGAGTGTCTGGGTGAGGGTTGATCCTCCTGAAAGTACTCCTTACTTCTGCTGCGGTCACGCTGAGATATTCTTCATCTGGTGGTGAGGTGAGTCTGGTGCTGGGTGGTCTGTTTGGGTCTTCAAAGCATGCATAGAACTTGTTGAGGGCATCAGGCAGAGATGGGTCTTTGGGGCATTGTTCACTCTGCCTTTATAATCTGTTATGCATTTAATGCCCCTCCACATGCTCCGTGGGTCTTGTGAGGTGAATTGACCCTCAATGCTCTGTGCATATGTGGCCTTGGCTCTCTTAATGCCAGCAACAAGCTCTATCCTAGTGTTACGGCTGGCTCAGGCCGAACACATTAAATGGACAAAGGACACAAGAAGGCAGAATGTAAAAATAAAAAGCTTTATTGAAAACTGCCCGACTCCTCCCTCCAGGTGCGGAGTGCACCGTCTTCTGGCACAGGGCAACAAAAAGGGAGCAAAAATAGACAGACAAAAGTACAAATAAATGGTGGACAAGAGTGAGTCAGCCAAAAAGAATATAACGTCCCCAGCGTCGGCCCAACCCATAAAAACAGGGCCGTCGCAGCCTGTCTGGAGACGGACTACCTGACCAAAAGGGGACCCTAGGGGTAAAAGAAAAACGATATAACTGGACTACCGATCTCACTCTGTCATTAGGCAAACCAACAAAAACTCCAAACAGCTCCAAGCTCCAAACAGCTCCAAACAGCTCAAAAAGCTCCAAACAGCTCCAAGCTCAAAAATGTTCCTGGTTAAACCAGCTTAAACTAACCACACAGGTCAGCATCCCTGATATCAATTATCATTAGCAGGATCCTAATGTCATCAATGCAGCCTTCAGCTACCCAGTGCACTAAGCACAACAAAAGTCAAATGATGAGCAAACATTCCTAAGTGCATCAAGCACAGTCAAACTCCACAAACAAATGAGCTGACACAAATGCAACTAGCAGTCAAGACCAAACATGAGCTAGTAGCCACTCTTTAAGTGCATCTAGCAGTCAAGACCAAACATGAGCTAGTAGCCACTCTTTAAGTGCATCTAGCAGTCAAGACCAAACATGAGCTAGTAATTACTCACCAAGAACCTTCTAAACAGAAGATCAGACTTCAAGACAGGGGTGGGCGGAGAACACCCCACAGTACCCAAACAGTACTCAAACAGTACCCAAACAGTACTCAAACAGCTCAGCAATAAAGCAACCAAACTCTGAGCTCACAACACTCCGCATTCAAGCACAGTCAACTTGAAGTATATATAGGCGTGGCTCTCAGGTGTTCCTGGCTGAACACACACAAGCCTGATCACAATCAGACTAATTAACCACACAAAAGCATGACTGCAGTCAACATACATAAGAACTAAAAGGTGTCAGCATTGGCAGCTTCCTCAGGATATGTAACACCTCCACCACCAGTGTTTTGTATGGGTGTGATGTGGATGTCAGGTGAAAACATCTCACATCCGCACATGCAAAATAAATAGGACCCTAGAGAGCAACAATGTAGCGGTCACAACAGACAAACGGACTAAAAACATCATTAAAACTAGTCCGCCTAACCGCTAACATAATCAATATCATGTTATCTTAAAATGTTTTAAAACCAAAAAGGCATCTCTGATCTGACATTAATTTGAAAAGCATTTGTTTTGTATAACAAACGCCATCATCATTTCTGATGAGGTCAGTCAGTGACGAAGAGAGTCGTAATTTCTTAGCAAACAGAGGGAAACTGTTCTCCTCCATCTCAGCACTGGACAGTGTTGGACAACTCTCTCCATTCAGCTGTAGCGACACCTTCTGGTCAACTGTAGCAGATCTGATTTCAGTTATTCTGAAAATATAGGAAATAGTGTCAGACAGTGAATTATGGTCAACATAAGAGTTCACTGTAATAAAGTCATTTCCTGACTCATTTCCAGTTTCTTTTTGAGGCCATGGTCCCACATCATTCAGCAACAGTCTGCAGTCTGCAGTGGCTGAAAGGGAACACAAAGAAACAAGAGAACTTGACACACGTGTCTTGACAGTCAGGGGGGATCTGTCCTCTTTTTCTGCTCTGGACAGCATCCCTGTGTCAGTTTCAACAGCTCTGCTCTCAGCCGCACTGTAAGCACAGAGACCGTTAGACACAGAATCATGAAATGAGAGTTGTTCAGTTTTAAATAACAATAGAAAACTGTCACTCAAGTCAACATCATCTTTCACAACTCCTTTGTTTTCTGCAGGAGCTAAAAAAGAACACAATGAAACAGGTGGAATTGTTTCTTCTGGATCCTCAGTTAAGCTCACTGGGACTTCTTCTTCTTCAGAGCTAAATAAAAAACATTCACTCAGGTCAATGTAATGTTCCTTCAGCTCAAAGTTTTTAAGATCCCCATCTTTAACTGGGATTAAGTCAGATTCATTTTCATGTTTAATTTCAAGTTCAGTTACATGAAAAAAGAAGAAACTGTCACCCAAATTGACATCCTCATTTTTCTCCTCCTCTTGATGTTCTTCTGGCGCCATCTCCTGTAGATGTGAGAGAGGCACACCTGCTTGAATGCAAGGCTCTGGTGTCACCTTTAGATGACACACAGTGGGACACAAATGGTGATCTTCCCTTTGTGCAGTATGGAGCTCTCTCAATTCTAGAAGACGCTTCTTCTCATGTAGAGCGGCTAGAATACTTTGACTTTTGACTTCTTGTTCTTTTAAGAACAATTCATGTTTAAGTTGTAGCTCCCTTCGTGCGACCTCGAACTGTTGTGAAATAAGTTCTTTTTCTTTCCTCAATTGTTCTTCAAGCTCTTTTTTTCTTAAAGCAACTGTATTTTCATTTGAATGTCCATAATCAGGCATCACAACAACCCCAAGTTGAATTAATTCAGTCAGCAGTCCACCCTCAAACCAACCATCATGTTCGTATTCTCTAGTGTTGATTTTAAAATGGTTTGCTATACTCAACATCTGCTCTCTCGTGCAGTTTATATAGACATCAAACGTGGGCTGTTCAAGAAATCTCTTCAAATTGAACACCATGATGTGGACACAAACAGCTTTTAAGCTGTACCCCTCTTCTAAAGACTTTCACTGTAAACAGCAAAAAAAATCCCAGCTGCATTTAAACGCAGCACAATCCAAAAACACACACACACACACAGCTGCGTGTTTCAGCTCAATCAGCAACCAGGAGCTGGTCCTGTCAGCTCCAGAGTGAGTGCAAACTACAGCACACAGCTGTCAAAACACACCAAATGTAAAAAGTAGCAATTATATTAACTGCGGTCCAACAACACTTGGCTTCAAAAGACTTCACCACACTCTCAATATTTTAAGCAACCAACAGCAGGTTTAATTAATTAACCCAACAAGGATCACAACAGCTCAAACGAGGACTCAAAGATCTAGACACGGACTCAAAAATCCAGACAATGTCTCAAAGATCCAGGCAAGGACTCAAAAAGGATTCAAGATCCAGACAAGGAGCAAAAGGAGAAAAAGGATCCAAGATCCCGGACGAGGCGCCCAAAATATGTTACGGCTGGCTCAGGCCGAACACATTAAATGGACAAAGGACACAAGAAGGCAGAATGTAAAAATAAAAAGCTTTATTGAAAACTGCCCGACTCCTCCCTCCAGGTGCGGAGTGCACCGTCTTCTGGCACAGGGCAACAAAAAGGGAGCAAAAATAGACAGACAAAAGTACAAATAAATGGTGGACAAGAGTGAGTCAGCCAAAAAGAATATAACGTCCCCAGCGTCGGCCCAACCCATAAAAACAGGGCCGTCGCAGCCTGTCTGGAGACGGACTACCTGACCAAAAGGGGACCCTAGGGGTAAAAGAAAAACGATATAACTGGACTACCGATCTCACTCTGTCATTAGGCAAACCAACAAAAACTCCAAACAGCTCCAAGCTCCAAACAGCTCCAAACAGCTCAAAAAGCTCCAAACAGCTCCAAGCTCAAAAATGTTCCTGGTTAAACCAGCTTAAACTAACCACACAGGTCAGCATCCCTGATATCAATTATCATTAGCAGGATCCTAATGTCATCAATGCAGCCTTCAGCTACCCAGTGCACTAAGCACAACAAAAGTCAAATGATGAGCAAACATTCCTAAGTGCATCAAGCACAGTCAAACTCCACAAACAAATGAGCTGACACAAATGCAACTAGCAGTCAAGACCAAACATGAGCTAGTAGCCACTCTTTAAGTGCATCTAGCAGTCAAGACCAAACATGAGCTAGTAGCCACTCTTTAAGTGCATCTAGCAGTCAAGACCAAACATGAGCTAGTAATTACTCACCAAGAACCTTCTAAACAGAAGATCAGACTTCAAGACAGGGGTGGGCGGAGAACACCCCACAGTACCCAAACAGTACTCAAACAGTACCCAAACAGTACTCAAACAGCTCAGCAATAAAGCAACCAAACTCTGAGCTCACAACACTCCGCATTCAAGCACAGTCAACTTGAAGTATATATAGGCGTGGCTCTCAGGTGTTCCTGGCTGAACACACACAAGCCTGATCATAATCAGACTAATTAACCACACAAAAGCATGACTGCAGTCAACATACATAAGAACTAAAAGGTGTCAGCATTGGCAGCTTCCTCAGGATATGTAACATGCAATGTTGCTGAGTGTCTGGGTGAGGGTTGATCCTCCTGAAAGTACTCCTTACTTCTGCTGCGGTCACGCTGAGATATTCTTCATCTGGTGGTGAGGTGAGTCTGGTGCTGGGTGGTCTGTTTGGGTCTTCAAAGCATGCATAGAACTTGTTGAGGGCATCAGGCAGAGATGGGTCTTTGGGGCATTGTTCACTCTGCCTTTATAATCTGTTATGCATTTAATGCCCCTCCACATGCTCCGTGGGTCTTGTGAGGTGAATTGACCCTCAATGCTCTGTGCATATGTGGCCTTGGCTCTCTTAATGCCAGCAACAAGCTCTATCCTAGTCCTTCTCAACTCCTCTGAGTTTCCAGACCTGAAGGCCGTGTTCCTGGCTTCCTGCTGCAGACTGAGTGACAGTTGTCTTAACGTTAGCGTCCACTAATATTGTTACACCTGTTTAGCAGTTTAGTGTTAGCTAAGCTAATTTTTAGTTAGCGGAATATGGGTTAGCAAAACTTTTTGGTTAGCTGTGCCCACCACTGCAGAAAATCATCCAAAACCTAAAGAGCCTGATCCTTCAAAAGTCTAGGTGTTAATCTTAACCTCAGACTTTGAGTGTTTTTTTTTTCTCATCTTGACTGCTCAAAACTCAACAATAACCTGCCACCAAGTATGCTCAAGTTCACTGCTCAATGAAGCCATTAGGGCTATTTATATTCTATACAAGCTTTACCTACTGTGGTGATATGTCCTAGTTGGGTTGCCGTAGCTAGTATAGACTGAGCATGCGCAGTGTGGGTGTTTAGTTGTGAACCGAGCATGACACGAGACGTTAACATGTCGTGCTATTAGCAGTTCAATAAAGCTGAGTTCGCCAAGCTACCTCGTGAGTCCACCGCCTGTTCTTCACAGAAGCAGCCGTTCATGACATGGTGTCAGAAGTGGCCGACAGGACGCCTTACTGAGTGAGTTAAATGGCAAAGTTCGGTCCACCGGAACCTTTCGACTTCTCGCGCCCGGCAGAATGGCCGATGTGGCGGCGTCGCTTTGATCGCTACAGAATAGCGTCAAAGCTGGACGGAGAGAGCGGAGAGGTACAAGTTAACACGCTTCTTTATGCCCTGGGAAGAGAGGCAGAGGCTATTTATGACTCGTTTGTGTACAAGAGTGAAAACGAGGAAAGAGCGGCTGATGAAGAAATCCAGGAGACGCATCCTGAGTTAGATTACACAACGGTAATGGCGAAATTCAGCGACCATTTTGTGCCAAGAAGAAATGTTATTCACGACAGAGCTTGCTTTCATAAAAGAGTGCAGAAAGCCGGAGAGCCTGTTGAAGCATTCGTCAGAAGCTTATATGAACTAGCACAAAACTGTGAGTTTGGAGGCACAAAAGACGAACAGATTCGAGACAGAATTGTGATTGGAATACTGGACCACAGTATTTCTGAAAAATTGCAGTTGGAGGCAGACCTCACGCTGGAACGAGCTATTCAGATAGCAAGGCAAAGTGAACAAATAAAGCAGCAGAGTGCTAGCTTGCGTGTCGAGCACATGGTCGACGCAATGAGTCAAGGGGGACGCCATTTTAAAACTTCAAAGAGCGACAACGACGCAAGATGGCGGCGAAAACCGGAGCCCAGTGAGCCCAAAGACCCCTTCACATGTTCACGCTGTAATAGACAACATGGAAAAACGCAGCCATGCCCAGCAAAGAACAAGAGGTGCCATAAATGCAATAAATTGGGACATTTTGAAATAGTCTGCAAAACAAAAATGCTGAAAGAGGTGACAGTAGTTTCTAACAATTCAGTAGAGAGTGACGACATGATTTTTCTTGGAGCAGTAACTAATGTTAAGCCAGCTATAATAGAACAGCCAGATTCAGAAAGTGAGTGGCTTGTAGAATTACCTATAAATGGCTGTACGGTCAGATTTAAAATCGACACAGGTGCAGACATAACAGTGATGTCGCTGACTACATTTAATAGACTGCTAAATAGCCCAAGATTAGTCACAGAAGCTAAAATGCCACTGGTCACCAGCCCTGGAGGTGAAGTCCACTGTGTAGGCAGGTTTATGGCCATAAGTCAGTTTAAAGGACAGAAATACAGTTTCTGGGTCACAGTTATAAAGGGACCCTATGCTCATAACCTGTTGGGAGGTAGTGTAGCTAGGAAGATGGGTTTAGTCAGGAGAATTAATAATATTAATACAGACCTCTTAGAGGATGTTTTTGGAGAAATAGGCCTGCTAAAATGCGACCCGGTAAAAATAGAACTGAGAGCAGATGCAGAGCCCTACAGCCTGACAACGCCACGACGTGTCCCATTTCCTCTCCTTTCTAAGGTTGAGGCAGAACTGAAAAGAATGCTAGATTTGGGCGTCATAGAAGAGGTTACTGAGCCTACTGATTGGTGCGCCCCAATGGTTCCTGTTGAAAAGAAAAACAGCGGCCAAGTAAGAATTTGTGTGGATCTAAAACGCTTAAACAAAGCAGTGAAAAGAGAGCGTTACATTTTACCAACTTTGGAGGACATTGCCCCAAAGCTGGCAGGAGCTAAGGTGTTTTCAACCTTAGACGCGTCATGTGGTTTCTGGCAGATCCCTCTGGATGCAGAGAGCAGAAAACTGACAACATTTATAACCCCCAGTGGTAGATTCTGTTATAAGCGGCTACCATTTGGTATCACGTCAGCCCCAGAAATCTTTCAAAGACAGTTGTCCACACTGTTAAGTGACCATGAAGGTGTTGTCGTAGTCATGGACGACATTCTTGTTTATGGACAGACTAAAGAGGAACATGACAACCACCTGAATGCAGTTTTGAAAACCATCAAAAACAGCGGCTTGAAGCTGAACAAAGCAAAGTGTCATTTCAGCAAAGCAGAAACTCGTTACTTTGGTCACATCATCAGCGGTGAAGGAATAAAACCAGACCCGACGAAAGTGGAAGCCATCACAAAGATGCAGAGTCCCACAAATGTGGAGGAGCTCCGTCAGGTCCTGGGCCTGATTAACTATGTGGGGAGATTCCTGCCAGACCTCTCCACCAAGCTACACCCGATCACCAGTCTGCTACGACGAGAGAACAAGTGGGTATGGGACGACACACAAGAACAGGCGTTTAAAGCTGTTAAAGCCATGTTGGTGTCAGCCCCAGCTCTTGCATATTATGATGCAAGGAGAAAAACTGTTATCAGCGCAGATGCAAGCAGCTACGTCTTAGGAGCAGCTCTACTACAAGAACACGAGGATGGATAGACCTTTTACCAGTTGACGTCATCACGCACAGCTCGCCTGAAACGAGCGTTCTGATTGGACGGCAAAAAGCCCTAACCGGATTCAGGGGCTAAGCAAGGGGTCGATGAGCTTCGTAATGATAGCGAGTTGTAATTTAGAAGCTTGTTTTCTTAAAATAGTGAACAACCGCTGGTCAAAATGCCTGAACATTGTGCCGCGGACACGAGAGGAGGAAACCGCACGCCCATACACATTGTCTTAGACAGGGTTGCTTTTTTGGCTACAGATGAACCGTGCGCGCGGGGCTGCCTGCACCTTCACCCAGCCAGGAGCCACTAAGTCCCGGCTACACCTGATCCAGTGCGCCCTGGAGGTCCAGAACCGGCTGGACCCAGCTAGGAGCCACTAAGTCCTGGCTACAGATGAACCGTGCGCGCGGGGCTGCCTGCACCTTCACCCAGCCAGGAGCCACTAAGTCCCGGCTCAAAAAATCATGCATTTACTGGTAGCTTAATGATTTTAGAAGATTCGGTTAACGGTTGGCTTATCAAACGTTTTGACATTCCACTCACCTGCTCTTCAGTGGGGCCGAAGGAAGAATCTCCTTGCATGTCGCAGGTCGAAACAGGCAGAAACCCCACACACGCAGCGGAGACCGAAGAACAACGCGGTCTCGTCGAACTAGCTAGCTGCTGCTAGCTTAGCAGCTGTCCAGTAGCATTCCGCTGCGGGAGATCGTTCTCCGCCCTGTCTGTTTCCCATATCCAAGATGTAATGTAGGAACGTAATCCACGGAGCTTGGATCATTAATGTCCATGCCAGATAAAAAACGCACACACGTTGATGCTTCGTGCCGGGGTGAAATCCTGCCTGTACCGGCCGGCGGTGGTACGGGTTTGCTCCACATCTTCCTTCTTTTAGTCGCTCTACTCGACTTTCCCAGAGGGACGTTGTAAAACGAACAAGTCTCACCTTCTTCTTTTACTCGTTGAAGTTGCCTGGAACAATTATAAACACAATAAAAGTCTTATTTCTCCATCGCGACCGTTGCCAGTAACGACAACGTACCCGTGCTTCCGGAAAATTCTGGAAAAATGCGAGTGCGCATGCGCGATGACGTCAACTGGTAAAAGGTCTATTAAAGCCCGTGGCATTCTGCTCCCGCACACTGTCTGATGCAGAGAGAAGATACTCTCAAATCGAAAAGGAGTGTTTAGCAGGTGTGTGGGCGTGTGAGCGATTTGCATGCTACGTTCAGGGAATGGACAGTTTCGTTCTACAAACAGACCACAAACCACTTGTACCACTCATAAACACTTATGACCTGGACAAAGCCCCTCCAAGGTGCCAGAGACTCCTGATGCGGCTTTTAAGATTCAACGTGGAAGCAGAGCACGTTCCAGGCAAACAGTTGGTAGTAGCCGACACCCTATCCAGGAGGCCACAGAGACATGTGAGTGATGAGACTACAGATCACATTGTACAGGCACATGTTGAATCAGTTATGGTGAATGCACCAGTCTCATCCCAAAGACTCTCAAGGATCCGTGAGGCAACTCAGCACGATCACGAACTGCAGCAGATTATAAAGTTCATCAGGAACGGATGGCCGCCAAGAACAGCGATGAACTCATCTCTTCATCGTTACCATTCAGCACGAGCACATCTCTCAGAAGCTGATGGTTTGGTGTTATTCGAGGACCGGCTGGTCATTCCTTCTGCGCAGAGAGCTGAGGTGCTGTCAGAGATACACAAAGGACATCAAGGACTAACACGGTGCCGGGCACGCGCCAGGATGGCAGTGTGGTGGCCGGGCATCAGTGCTGAGATTAAACAGACTGTGTCAACATGTAAATTCTGCATTGAACACAAACCAACACAGAGGCACGAACCTCTCCTGACTTCTACTCTACCAGGGGGGCCCTGGCAGCGCATAGCAGCAGATCTGTGCGAGCATGAGAGTAAGAATTATCTCATTGTAACGGACTATTATTCCAGAGACATTGAAATAGTTTGTTTGTCTTCCACATCGAGTCGTGAAGTCATTATGGTGAATCCAGACCGAATGCGTTTTCTACTGCAGCAGCGTCCAGTTTACATGCAAAGTCTATGGTGGACGCACCTCCAGCAGCCTCCTGGCGTCTTGCGTCACGTCGCGTGCGTGTTGAGCGTGCTGGAGAGCGATTTCCGTGCACGTGAACCCGCGTCAACCTCCAAAGCACGCCTCCAACATGCTGAAGATTTCGCCGTTCAACTTTCAAACGCCGCTCAAACTCTACCCGATTGGTTGGTGTGTCAACCAATCAGGGAGAGTCGGGGGAGAAGAGAGGGGGTCAGGGGGAGAGTCCCTATGTGACGCGGAAACCAGTGACGCGGAAACCATTGCGCATGTGACGTATTGTTTGTGGAACACAGAAAAAACCCGCGGAGTCATGGAATATGGAAGAGAAACTCATTGTAGCTGTGTGTTCGCGACAATTCCTTCACAACCAGTCAAGTCTGCTCCACAGAGACAGAAATAAAGAGCTCCTCACCTCGCGGAGTGCATTGACGACTCGGTACACCGGTAAGCTCCTCCCCCACACCCCCGCAGCAGCAGGGTTGCCAGATAAACATGAATTTTATTTATTTATTTATTTATTTTTACCCCTTTTCAGTGCAAATGTTCACTAAACTCAACACATTATTAATCTTATCAGACCCTCACGCAGCAAATATGACAGTTTGGGTTAAAAAAAATAAAAAATAAGCAACAGTACTAGATGATTAATTAATTTTTATC
Organism: Garcialebias charrua; assembly: GCA_038048925.1. Classification (NCBI taxonomy): domain Eukaryota; kingdom Metazoa; phylum Chordata; class Actinopteri; order Cyprinodontiformes; family Rivulidae; genus Garcialebias; species Garcialebias charrua. The sequence goes on along the minus strand of JBBPBX010018294.1, from coordinate 32,653 downwards.
TGGCAACCCTGCGCAGCAGTTTTCTGGGTAGTTTCGCTTCTGGCTTTTTGGTCTGGACACAAAGTGCGTCCACTTGCGTGCGTGTTGAGCTTTTTTGCAGTTGAAATCGCGTTCGGTCTGGATGTACCATCAGTCGACTCAAGAGCATGTTCGTGAGGTGGGGAATTCCACTGGAACTGGTGAGTGATAATGCAACTCAATTTACATCCAGTGACTTCCAGGACTTTTCCAGAGAGTATGGATTTGTGCACGCAACTTCCAGCCCCCACTACCCTCAGGCGAACGGTGCTGCCGAACGAGCGGTTCAGACTGCAAAGAACATTTTGAAGCAGCCTGACCCCCATCTGGCCCTGATGTGCTACAGAGCAACACCTAGTGCTGCTACAGGTGTGAGCCCTGCACTACTGATGACGGGAAGAGAAATCAGAACCACACTTCCAATGCTGGAGAGCAAGTTGAAAGCTGCTCCAGTGGACAGACATGAGATTCAACAAAAGGACAGACAGACAAAGGAAACCTACAGGTTCTTCCATGATCGCCATCATTCTGCACAACCACTTCCTGCACTACAACCGGGACAGGACGTCAGGATAAAACTGGATGGTGAAAAGAGTTGGAAAACCCCAGCAAAGGTCATCGGCAAATGCCATGAGCCAAGGTCGTATATGGTGGAAACGGAGAATGGAGCTGTATTAAGACGGAACCGGAGACATCTGCAAGCTGTCCCACTTCCCACAGATCAACCAGATCAGCTACAACCACCTGATTCTCCAGTGACACTGAACAGTAGCTTTCCACCTGAAGACAGTGCTGATTCTGCGACCAGAACTCCTGACCAGAGACACATGGGTCCAGAGGTGGAGCGCTCAACTCCACAAGGTTCACAGGTGACTTCCAGGGGAAGGGTAATCAGAATTCCTCTGAGGTACCGAGACACTTAATGACTAAAAAAAAAAGGGATAAAGTGAAGTTGACCTGTGTAGTTTGTATGTATAAGTGTGAAACATAGACCTGTGTAGTTTGTAGGTATAAGTTAGCCTGGCCCTCGCCTTCCTGCACAGCTCCTCTCAATTCTCATTTCCCTTCACTGCACAGTCTGGGACTTCTCTCATAGACAACGATTTCTCCGGTAGATTTTTGACCGGACCAATCAGAGAACAGAAGGGGCGGAGTTTTTGGCCCCTAACCCACGCCCCCACCTGTCCCAGCGCAGCCAGCGAGCAGCCGCATGTTCTCATTCAAAGCGATGCAAAGCGATGCAGGACTGTTTTATATGTGACACAAATTTATTAATTTCCCCTTCTTAATCCCTTATCTGGAGTTTTCTTTTGTTTTTTTCCCCAAAAGTCAAGTAATCGCTCCCTCCTCCCTCCTCCTTCTCCTCCTCTCCCTCCGCTGAGTGAAATGAACAAGGAAATGCCTCAGGTTGTCACGAGAGAATTAAAGTCAGGTTTTACGTTGCTGCCCGAGTCCCATCAGATTTCCTGGTCTTCTGGTGTGTTGGACCAGCGCTCCATGGTTTTATTTTATTTTATTAGGACGTTTTATTAACATATAAACACAGAATATCCAAAGGCAGCGAGAGAAAATTCAGCAGGAGGCGGAGCTGAAGTCAAGTTCAGAAGACCACGGGGGAGCGCGCAGCCAACGAGCATTCGCATGTTCTCATTCAAAGCGATGCAGGACTGTTTTATATGTGACACAAATTTATTAATTTCCCCTTCTTAATCCCTTATCTGGAGTTTTCTTTTCTTTTTTTTTTGCCAAAAGTAAGTGATCATCGCTCCCTCCTCCTCCTCCTCCTCATCCTCCTCTCCCTCCGCTGAGTGAAATGAACAAGGAAATGCCTCAGGTTGTCACGAGAGATTTAAACTCGGGTTTTAAGTTGCTGCCCGAGTCCCATCAGATTTCCTGGTCTTCTGGTGTGTTGGACCAGCGATCCATGGTTTTATTTTATTTTATTAGGACGTTTTATTAACATATAAACACAGAATATGCAACTGCAGCGAGAGAAAATTCAGCAGGAGGCGGAGCTGAAGTCAAGTTCAGCAGACCACGGGGGAGCAGCCATCAGCAGAGGCCACGCCTCCAGCAAGAATTGGTTGTCAATGGAGAAAGTCCAGACCCTTGTCCGAAGCGAAGTGAAGGACAAGGGTCTGGTTTTAACCAGGCTAGGTATAAGTGTGAAACATAGAGTTCTGAGGTGTGGGTAAATAGTAACTGGGAAAATGTTTAGTTGAAACATAGAGTTCTGAGGTGTAGGTAAATAGTAACTGGGAAAATATTTAGTTGTTCACCGAATTAATAGGAACAGCAACTATCGAGGGCAGAATAATCCCTACGTTGCTGTGGACCGAGGGCAGTCGACCCCAACGTCCTAGTGTTCGGACGTTATATACAGGGGAGTTTAGAAACGTGTTTCCTGCTAAAAGGGGGAGATGTGGTGATATGTCCTAGTTGGGTTGCCGTACCTAGTATAGACTGAGCATGCGCAGTGTGGGTGTTTAGTTGTGAACCGAGCGTGACACGAGACGTTAACATGTCGTGCTATTAAGCTGAGTTCGCCAAGCTCCCTCGTGAGTCCACCACCTGTTCTTCACAGAAGCAGCCGTTCATGACACCTACCACCCTCTTTCACAAATCATGTCAACAAGATAAATTTGGTGCATAGGCAGTCAGGCACAATCACAACAAAACAACTTTGTTTTTCATCTTTATCACTAATGGGTGAATAGCTTTTTTTTATGTCAGCAAGTTGGTATTCAAAGATTAAAGACTTACTAAGAACAAAACATTTAGTACAAATTTATGCACAAGTGGCTGTGTGCAGAGTATTTTTTTAAATAAACTGACTTGTTCATTGGTAAGCATGATTCCAGACAGCCTGTTCTGCAGACAGAAGTACAGTAGCAGTCAGTGGCTGCCCCCTGAGCTCACCTACAGTAATCTCCACAAGTGACCCAGATCACACTGTCCTACATCAGTCCATGCTAAGAAACACTGCTGATCCTACAGTCCCGGCTTTGCTGGTACTGTGGAGCACTGTGCACAAGGCATACAAAGACGCTCTTGTGCTGATGCAACAAAAGGCAACAGAGAACATCAAACACATCTGTAGAAAGAACACCCCCGCTAGAGGCCAGAGGCAAACCACCCTCTGTGTGTGAGTGTGTTTGTGTCAGTTCACGGGTGCATATATTTTCATTGCACAGCCAAATACTGTGTCCCTGTGTAGGCCTCACAGAGGGGTTGGCTGTTCCCTCTGGATAATCAGCTAGTGAAAGTCTTGATTAGCAATGGAATAGGATCAACTTTGCCCAGATTCAGCTGCACGGCCATGGCCCTCTCTACGTCAGAGAACAGATACTCTCCCAGAAGTGGTCTGTTTGCAAGGCTTTTTGGAGGAGGTCCAGTGCTGGGAGTGGGCCTTTTCACAAGTTCATGTGTGTATGAGGCAAGAGTTGTCACCCCTACCAAGGAGAAAAGAAATAACATTGCCCCACGCAGACATTATTTAGTTTCAAGGTTGTCACAGTCTTGCCAATTCTCTTCTCTTCTTCTCACTCCCTCTCCTTAATCTCGTGTGCACACATTAGGCCAAACGTTTTTTGAAGACTTCCAAACTATTACACAGCTCACAAAACAGGGGTATCTACAGTAAATACTACAGTTTTGTGACTACCGTGCTAACAGTGTGGTCAGTTTAGTCAACATCGCTATCATGTGGGACCGCATGACCTAAAGCCCCAGAAGTAATGTTTTTCAGGTGGTAGTAAATATTGATAGATGCTGAGCTCTCCGGTGGTTTTTGACTCGGTGGTTTTGCAATTTGACAGTAAGCTGACACAGCATGATGTGAGCTGTGGTCACAACAAAGAGTGGTACAAGGGTGGGGAGCGGGAGGTTAATGGAAAAATATATTAGAGGCTGAAAGACACAAGACTGTGATATTTCATAATGTTTCTTTGTGCAACTTTAAATTTAGATTTTAAAATACAGACTGGCTGTTTAATCTCACCGTTATAGCTTGAGCAAAAAAATTTAAGAAAATAGTTACTTAAAATGTGGAGATAATAATGATTATTGGTTTAAACTGATGGGTTTGTACATCAACTGGTACATGTTTTCTCTGTAAATTTCCAGACCAGCCTGCCTGCCTCCATAGTCTGAGAAAACTAAGAATAAATATCATCAAGATCATGTGTCGCAAATGAGAAACCGACAAAAAGTCCCCAAAAGGATGTTTTTGCTTTTATTATACACACATTTTTCTTCTTATACAGAAGAAAATGTTGTATTTACACCATAAGAATAAAAAATTGTCGCCATTTCAAATGTTGTTGGGGTTGTTGTTGTTTTTTTGTTTGTTTTTTTTGTTTTTTGTTTTTTCAGCTGCTCTATTTTGCAGGGGTCACCACAGTGGATGCACTAATCAATTCAAAGATTAGGTCATTGTTTTCCAGCTGGATGTCCTTCCTGGATGATGCAACCTGGGTGTAAACTGTGAGTTGTTTTATTATTATTAAAGCCATTCAAAAAGTCATCTACAACAGGTAAGATGTTAATTTTTCATAACCCTTTCACAAACCCCCTGAACCCACTGAACTATTACCTTAAGTAGAACCCCAAGCTTTGGTGGTGCTGTAAATTTGTTTTTATCGTATTTTTTTTTATGTTCTTTCTTTCATTTCCTTTATCTATTAATTTTTTTCCCCTCTGGCCTGGATTTGCCAAACAGTTTACAAGAAGACAAATTGTTTTGCCCCAGATTCTGCTTTTAGACCCTTTACGGAAACATTTTATATGACCGAAAAAACAAACAAAACAAAACAAAAGTCTTCCTATCTGAAATAGCATCAATATATAGTTTGCTGTTGAACATCTATGCTATAAGATAATTAAAGAATATTATTCAGCTTCTGGTTTAAATACTGACTTGAATGCTCTGAGTAAACTAAGCATTTATTCTAAGTGGTAAAATTGTGACTGCTTTATTAGTTTTATTTACATTTATTAATGTATGTAAAGTGCTTTTTTTTTCAGCAAACATTTATTTTCTTATATATTTTAGAGACTTTGAAGGAAGATGTACAATGTAAAACCAGACTTTTCTAGTAGAGCATGTAAAGTTTACCCAGGTAGAACATGAGGGTCAAAGCACAGCCAGGCTGAGGATAAAAAAAGAAGTCACTAAATGAACAGCTAATGCAGATACTCATCTGCAGGGGACTTTTTGTACATGTGGCTGTCAGGAGAGTCATCTGAGGATGCAGACCTTTAATTCCATTTTTCTAGTTCAAGTGATGATTCCACCTCAGCCTGATTATGTTTTGAGGACAAACAACAATTTCAAGTGAGCAGGTGAATGCTCGCTCATTTCTCCCAGTCTTTTCTTGATGTGATTTAAGAATGTGCACACAGCGTGAGTTGTTACGTGTAACAACGGAGCACTGCTGCTCAGTGCAGACACCATGTGACAGTTCAGGTTTTCTCCCAGTGTCTGTATGTGAGCATGCACAGACAGAGACAGAAGTGCCAGACTGGCAGCGTGATGTGTCCCCGTGCTTCTTCTAAGTTACACAACCCTGGATCACACTGAACAGGTTACAGCAGAACATGTGCTCTGCAGCAACACTGTGCTGTGCTCATCCGACCTTTGCGATGATGAGGGCTCAACATCAGTTTCACCTGCTATTCATGTGTTTAAGTCCCCACATGATCAGACAGCTGAAAAACAAGGATGCTCTCCTCTAATGCACACATGAACCAGGGTCAAGATTATGTTTAATGTTTTAGCGTGGATGCAAAGTGAAAACCATCCTAATCTTGTACAACAGCTAACCAGCTCTTCAATGTTACTGAATGCTTCACTCACTGCTCCTTGAATCAAATGTTCTGATTAGAGCACATAACATGCTGTACATGTGTCCAGGATGTTCATGAGAGTCCATGATGTTTACATGTGCCACACTGGTTTCACAATATGCCCACTCTTCTAAGCCCATGCAGTTGCATCATTTAGTTTGTGCACTGACCCAAAAGAAAATCTGTGCAGTTGATTTATTTTATGTTTCTTTTTGTCAAATCTCTCTTTGAGTGCCCAACTCAGCTGTAAGAGAAGATCTACTTACATATTCTGCAAATAAATGCATGTTTCTGTTTCTACTATCTTCCAATTCAAAATTACATTTTACTGTTTATCGCTTATCCAGCAAAGTTAAGTCAGGTCCTCTGGACGGTTTCTTTTTTTGTTGTTGAAACATTTCGCCCTTCATCCAAAGGACTTCATCAGTCCAAGGAGCCACAACAAACTCAGTCCCACAAGCAGCACATTCACATAGTGGACCAACCAGTTTGCTCTTGATAAGATGGTTTCTGGAGTCCACCCTCTCCCCCGTTGACTTCTCTGATGCCTGGTACCCACTGCCCCGTTGTCGGGCGGCTGAAGCGGCCGGTTTACATTCAAAGTCTATGAGGAGACGCATGGAGTCACGGCGAACAGGGAAGCGGCGCGATTCAAGTGATCGAAGCGGCGCGGCGGCAGCCTGCAGTTCCTTTTCCACGCACGCGCGCGTCCAAATCAACCTAGGCGTCGAACTGCCAACGCCAGAAAATTTGATCTCTGGTGGCTCGACGCGTCCAGCAAACAGTCGGGAGAGCCTCTGCTATCTGATTACACAACCGCAACGGGACTTTTTTTGGACTTTTTAAAGGGGACCTCAGATGTATTTTTTAAATTTTTATGGTATTTCTGTGTGATATCCAGACCCTATTCCTTCAATTTAATGCACAAAATAATTATTAGATAATCAATTATACCCTTTTTAATTCTGCCATTTTTAACTTTCGTTTTGAACGACCGGTTTCTGATAGAAGTTCTGAAGTCCACGCCCTTCAAAGATCTGTTTACGCCCTCTGTAACAGCCAGTATCTGTAATGTGTTGTTGTTTTAAAATTAGCTCTTTTTTTATTACTCATTTGACTTACTGTTAGTGCTAGCTTAAGATAACTTACCGAAACCCGTCTGAGCGCGCCGCAATTTGCTGCTCCTTTTAGCATTAGACCTCCCGAATCCGATGCTAATGTTAGCTTGTTCCTCTTCCGGTGTTTGCCAGCTCCGCTCGTTGCACGCGGCGATTTTGGGAGTTATCGCTGTTCCAGTCAAGACAACACAAAGTTCACCAAGTGTCTCCCGTAAATTAATCCATAAGGAGAAGGTCCTCGCTGCTGTGAGGCTGCTGGGACGCTGCAACGAGGCTGTACAATTGAAGCTCCGCTCCATCCGCCAGAAGCAGTGTCCCGTTGCCGCCGGTCCCTATGCCGGGAGTCCGCTCGTTTAATTTTTGCCGGCTGCGCGTTGGGAGCGATCGCAAATACACTAAAAATTGAACTAAAACATAAAAATAACAATTATACTTTATTTATAAAGCCATTTAAAAAAAACACAGCTGCAACAAAGTGCTGTACACATGAAATTAAGAACATATAAACAAAAGATGAGATGAAATCATGAAAAACAACAGTCATGTGTTTAATACAGAAGTGGGTTGAGCCTAACCAGGGGTTGCTAGGTGAGGGGCTGGACTCAGGTTTGAGGTGATTGGCTACGGCTTGTGACGTCAATAACTGCAGGAAGTGTGAATCCAGGTGTATTTATCAAAAATAAATAAATCTACTTAGAGTAAATAAACCACTGGGTGCATTTTTTTGGCACAAGGACTGTTTTTTTATGAAGTAAATACCCAAAGTTGAGTAAAAAAAACATTAAAAAGTGAATTTTGCATCTGTGGTCCCCTTTAAACATACCGGATCGAGCCTCCATGAATTGGAACCAAACGTGGCATTTTTACAGTTGCTGCTGACAGGCTGCTGTTCTCTCCTGTGTAGATCACCCCAAACATTAAAAAAAACGTTTTAATCTCATCAAAGACCGTCGGAGGTGCAGTTAACACAACAACTGAACCCGGAAAACGAGCTAGAGACCCCTCCCTCTGCCACCCCCAAGTGCGCGTCATCAGACGGTCTTCAGTGGTCAGTGGGACCGTGACAAGCGGCCAAAAGGGGACGGCAGGCGCGTTTCGAGTTGTGCAGTGGGGAACAGGCATTAGACAGCCATAGCCAAAGTGGTTCAAAACATCAAAGTTCATGCTCAATGATGCACGTAGAAAACCAAAGTTGTCAGGTCCTCTGGAAGTTTTCGGGGGGTTTTTTTAAACGTTTCATCCATTCATCCAAAGAACTTCATCAGTCCAAGTAGCCACAACAAACTCAGTTCCACAAGCAGCACACTCCCGTAGTGGGCCAACCAGTTTGATGGTGATAAGATGGTTTCTAGAGTTTTGAACCATTTTGGCTATGGCTGCCTCAGAGGAGTCAACTGGGGAGAGGGAGGGCCCCAGAAACCATCTTATCACCATCAAACTGGTTGGTCCACTGGGTGGGTGTGCTGCTTGTGAGACTGAGTTTGTTGTGGCTCCTCAGACTGACGAAGTCCTTTGGACGAAGAACAAAACCATTCAACAACAACAAAAAGAAACCATCCAGAGGTCCTGACTTAATTGTTTTGGGTTATTGAGCAAGAACTTTGATTTTTTTTCCCACATATTGAGCAAACCAGCTTTTGTGAATTCCAGGTGCTATATTTCACGTTGTATATATACTCTGACACATGGCATATTTTTACACTTTATGTCACCAACAGTCATGCTGATAAGAAGGAGCATTCCTCCAGAATGACAACGCAACATAACTGAACGATAGAACCAACCTGTAAATTTTTGATTTGTGAGATAAAAATGGCTCTTCCTGCAGACGATCACAATCTTCATTCATTCGTTTTTATTCCGTACACAAGCCTACGTGAGTCTGAGACACGTTTTGGCACTCTTTTATCTAAGAGGAGAACAGCATCCAATTCATAAGTGGAAGTGGAGAAAAACATGACATCGTCTTGGGCTGGCAGTATCTGTCATCGGTTTAAACAGCAAGCGTGTATCTGCGCACATCATACATCTGAGTTCTCCTTACATAAACCCTCAGAGCTTGTTATTTCATTTGAATGAGTCAGCTATTATCTCACCAGCAGCACAATACGCTTAAACAAGAGCCCCTTTCTCTGGGCATCTGCTCTACTGTTGAAGATGAGTCCAGGCACTTGCAGTTTCTACAGACAGTCTGTCTTCTGGAGGAGAGATTAGGCTGCGTATTGTGCTTATATCAGATGGCTTCAGCACTGTCTGACATGCTGACACAACTGTTGCTGCTAAATTTGCATAACTTGTGCAGAACCTGTCATTACAACTGACTGTGATAAAATAAAAACACTTGAGCAACCTAAAGATATATATATATATATATATATATATA
>JBBPBX010018294.1:0-23242 GCA_038048925.1 Garcialebias charrua | reverse complement strand
GGTAGTCCTTGACTTTCGACGGAGTTCCATTCCTACGCGGCGTCGTAACCCAAATTTTGACGTAAGTCGGAACATACGTACATACTGAACCATATACGTACAGTATTGTATTTTACCAAGCACTTAGCCTATCCTAACACAGTACCCTACATAATTATCAAAAAAACACATACATTTGGGAGCAATAGTGAAGGAAAAAAATTGCTAATTTCTTACTGGGAAGCTGGTGAAGCTGTTTTCTTCCGTCCATCCGTCCATCCTGCATATTCTCTATTGCGTTTACGACGTAAAACCGCAGTTTAGCTCCCAGCTCATGTATCCGACGGCAGCAACCTCTGATCGGACACGGTCCGTCCAAAGCCGGCCTCCTGCTGTCTGGAGCTCTGAAACTTCCAGAGAGTTCACCGAGCGTTCTAGCTCACGTGTTCGATGGCAGCAACCTCTGATCGGACACGGTCCGTCCAAACCAGTTGGACCAGCTTGGTCCATCTGCCGTATTCCGACGTAAAACCGTCGTCAACCTAGGTCCAGAGTTTACTAAGGTTTGCCCCTGTATTTCTCCACTGCTTCCGTCAAGCTCCGATGTTTCTGCCGTCAAACTGGAAGTAAAACCGGAACTCGACTTTTCAAAATAAATTTTTCAAAATATACATACATATATATTTTTTTATTTATGGAGATGTGTGTCGTAACCACAAAACGTCGTAAGTCGAGGACTACCCATATATANGGAGCCAAGATGGTGTAGTGGCAGGGCTTTTGACTTGGGACCCGAAGGACGCGGGTTCGCGCCCCGGCCACTACACACCTTGGGGTGTCTATGAGTGCACACCTAATTCTCCAGCTCCCCGGGCGCTTTCTGGCTGCTCACTGCACCACCTGGTGGTGGTTGGGTTAAATGCAGAGACGAATTTCGTCTGTGTATGGGAAACATACACAGATGACAGACAAAGACATTATTATTATTATTATATATATATATATATATATATATATATATATATATATATATATATATATATATATATATATATATATATATATATATATATATATATATATATATATATATATATATGGGGCCAAGATGGTGTAGTGGCAGAGAATCGGACTTGTTATCCGAAGGACCCAGGTTCGAACCCCGGCCACGGCACACACTTGGGGTGTCTATGAGTGCACATCTATTTCCCCAGCTCCCCGAGCGCTGACTACGGCTGCTCACTGCACCACCTGGTGGTGGTTGGGTTAAATGCAGAAGACCAATTTCGTCTGTCAAGTATGGGAACATACACAGATGACAAATGTGACAAATTATATATATATATATATATATATATATATATATACTGTATATGTGTGTTACAATAAATACTGTATGTTTTGAATGCCATAACAGCACACTCACCATGCTAACCCAACCAACCCCCCTCCAAAGTGTGTTACTGAGTTCAGGGAGAAAAGATAATGTCCCTCCTGTTCCTGACAGTCAAACTCATTAGAGAGAGCGTGTGTGTGTGAAGGAGGGAGGGATAGCCATTCCTGTGTTATGCTGCACATCTATCACCAACTGTACGAAAACGACCAGAAACCAGATCTTTTTTCCAGGCAGCTGTCGCGTGCAGCTGGTAACCCGAGCCCGCGTTCTCCAAAAGGTCTTTAATTCCACACATGTGCCACTACCTGTCCACTGTGGGTTGGAGGGTTTCATGTGCAGGGGGCAGCTGCTACGGCCTAAAAGCTTGATAATGAGGGAGGTGAATGGGGTTGAGAACACATCATAAAAGTGCACATTCTGATCTGCTTTGACTGCAGTCATTCATCCCTCTGCTCGTGTGGGCATTTTTGTTTTCTTAAACTGCGTTTGTGGTTATGAAACAGATCTGAAGGGACGCCACGCAGAGGACGGAGAGCTGACAGGTGCAGAGGAGGAGGACAGGGAGGGAGGAATGTCCTGACGACTTTGCGCAACCTCATAAATTTGAATTAATTTGCAAAGTGAAATGCTTAAACTCAGCTTGCTGATGATCTTGTGCTCTTTCACCTCTCGGAGGTGCCAGCCGCAGTGTTGAGACACTTTCACAGCTATGATTCAGAGGTGCTCTCTTCTCCGGGGGTTCCTGCCAAGAGTCACACTTTTTATGCAGCCAGAAGTTCTGGCTGTTGATCAGGAGTTGTTGATGACAGAAAAAGTCTAATAATGTTTGAGCATGAGTGACTAAAAGGGCATGTAGTGAAGTACTGTACATAGATGCTGGCCTATTTGTTAGTAGGCCTCAATGTTAAGAGAACAGTTGCAGCTGTGGCAAAAATATTAAGTTTATGGTTGATTTAAAGCAGGGGTGTCCACAGTGTGGCACGAGGGCCACTTACGGCCCTTGGAGTGGTTTTGTGCGGCCCACAACTGCAGTTTAAGGCCCTGTACACACGTAGCCTGGTGTTTGAAAAACGAATATTTGCACACAAAAAATATCTCTGTCCATACATGTTTGAATATTTAAAATGTTTGTTTACATGTCCCGTTTTTTTCACCACAGAACGTTGTAAAGTTGTAATGAATATGCTGAACCCATAGGTGGCAGTGTAGTGCTGTCACAACCCTTCAACTCATGCAGCCACACTTCCTGTTATTTATTTATTTATTTTCTTTCGTTTGTGTGGACAGACCGTGAGGTTGAACTACTATTAAATACCGTGTTGGAGTACAAAATTAATAAAACGCAGGAAAATGTCGACTAGGAATCATGTCAGAGCAGGTATGTTGACTTTTTAGTGCTTTTTTTAGAGCATTATGTGACGTGAGTGCCGCTCCAGCTGGACCGGCAGAACCAGTTTTGCCGGTCCAGCTGGAGCAGAAACCTCCGTTCTGAAAGTCCACACGCAGACTCGAAAACGGAGAGTTCTCAAATCTTCACTTTGGCCGGAGTTTTGTTATTATTCGTTTATAGTTACATCAACCGGCGTTCACGTGTGGATGAAAGGCTAAACCGCATGCTAAACTGTTCGGTTTTACAGATAAACGGCTACGTGGTGTGTATAGGGCCTAAGAATGGTATCATTTTGGCCAGCAGGCTTAAGAGGTTGATGCAGACTTTCTGCAAATATAATGTTTAGGTTTAACAGCAAAATGGATGAAAAATCTTCTCAAAATGAGCAATATTAAACAAAATTCAAACCTTTGGCTGTAATGAATCTTTTTATTTTCACTTCAGGGTACAATGCACCACAGACCTTTACAGACTCCTATCAAAAAGGAGATTTTGATAATTATTCATAAAACTTGGATAACTGCAAATGACTCTGTGGATTACTACAACCAATCTTTCCAGGAGCTTCTGGACCTACATGCCCCATTGAAGACAAGACTGGTGTCTTTCTCCCGTTCAGCCCCCTGGTACACTGGTGAGCTGCGCAGGATGAAGGCAACTGGCCGTGCTATTAAGAGACGTGTAAAATCATCTGGTCTCTCTGTACATAAGCAGGCATACAAGGAACATCAGAAAGCGTACGCCTATTCTCTTAAAGAAGCACGCTCCAAATATTATTCTAACATCATTAACACCTGCCCTGGTAACTCTAAACAGCTCTTCTCCACAATAACTCGTCTGCCTAATCCCATTAAGCAAACTCCTGAGAAATCTGTTCAAAAAGGCAACCTGTTCCTTTCATTTTTTTAAAAACAAAGCTGACACTATCAGATCTCAGCTCCACAACCTCCCTGATCTTCGTGTGCCATCTACCCATCTGCATTCTGGGTCCCTGAGCAGCTTTGATGAAGTTGTTCAGAGTGAGGTGGAGTCCATCATCAAGAAAATGAAGCCTTCATCCTGCACCCTGGATCCCTTCCCCTCGTCTCTCATAAAATCCAATCACTCTGCAATTAGCCCATTAATCACACAAATAATAAATAAGTCTCTACAATCTGGTCATGTTCCACTGCCTCTAAAAACTGCCATCATAAAAAATAAATGTCACATTTTTGTCATCTGTGTATGTTTCCCATACTTGACAGACGAAATTGGTCTCTGCATTTAACCCAACCACCACCAGGTGGTGCAGTGAGCAGCCGTAGTCAGCGCCCGGGGAGCTGGGGAAAATAGATGTGCACTCATAAACACCCCAAGGTGTGCCGTGACCGGGGTTCGAACCTGGGTCCTTCGGATCCCAAGTCCGATTCCCCTGCCACTACACCATCTTGGCCCCTTAGGCCTCTTCTGAAAAAATCTAATTTGGATCCTGACATTTTTTCTAATTACCGCCCAATTTCACACCTCCCTTTTCTGTCTAAAGTGCTGGAAAAAGCAGTTGCTGCTCAGCTTCAGATCCACCTACAGCAACACTCTCTGTATGAGAAGTTTCAGTCTGGATTCAGAGTAGCTCACAGTACTGAGACTGCATGGCTGAGAGTTACCAATGATGTCCTCATGGTTGCTGACACTGGTTCTCCCTCCATCCTTGTCCTCCTTGACCTCACTGCAGCTTTCGACACTGTGGACCATAATATCCTCCTCCACCGTCTTCATGTGGAGGTCGGTCTCTGTGACACTGTCCTGGACTGGTTCAAATCTTTCCTCTCCAATAGGCTGGAATGTGTTAGTCTTGGCAACGCCACGTCCCAGACAGTCTGTAGCCGTGTTTCCATCAAGGTTTCTAGGTGCGCATTTTGAAGTATCGCAGCAGAAAAGCTTAATGGAAACGGCAAAATGCGAAGTTACTTCCTGAAATTCGCCAAAAAGTTTATACGCTCGCTTGAGGTGGTTTTTGGGATCTTCGAAACCGAGCAGATGCGCAAAACGACAGATGGAAACACATTTGCCGACTCGTGCTGCCGTGGCGAACATTCACGTCACGTGACTGATCAGCTGTTTCCGCTCCGGACAACATGTAACATCGCTAAAACTAGTTGGCATGACAGAATAAATACAACTTGCCCGATAGCAACACGTACCTGAAATATTCTCTCCATTTTGACGAGATGTGTGGCCGGGTTCTGTTTTCAACCGCTACTTCCTGTTTACTGTAGACATGCGCAGTGCTGACGTCTGACGTAATGACGCTGACGTCTGACGTAATGACGCTGTGCGTGGCTTGGTAGAAGCGCTTCAAGCCAGTAGATGGAAACACTTCTGATCCTCATTAATTTGTATTTACATATTTGCGAGATTTCAAATATTAGCTCAAAATTCGAAATGAAAATGGATGGAAACACGGTTTGTGTCTCCTGTGGTGTCCCTCAGGAGTCAGTTCTGGGGCCCCTGCTGTTTTCCCTTTACATGCTGCCTTTAGGTCAAATTATTAATCAGTTCAACATTTCTTTTCACTGCTATGCCGACGATACACAGCTTTACATCAGGACTGGAGCATCCTCATCATCCCCATCTCCATCTTCACTCACTGCCCTCTCTACCTGCCTGGAGGAAATAAGGGCATGGATGAATCAGAACTTTCTTCAATTAAACTGCTCCAAGACTGAGGCCATACTGATTGGCACCCCTCACCAGATACAAACATCAACTTTAACAACAATCTCCTTCTCTGGACAAGACATCCCCCTCTCCACCTCTGTTACAAATCTTGGAATAAAAATGGACTCTCATCTTACATTTGAAAATCACATTAAGCATCTGTTTAAAACCTGCTTCTTCCATCTTCGAAACATCTCCAGACTTCGCCCATCTCTGACTTTTTCTGATGCTGAGAAACTCGTCCATGCCTTTGTCTCCTCCAGGCTCGACTACTGCAACTCCCTGTTTATTGGAATCCCTGGCAAAAATCTTCAGAAGCTTCAATATATTCAAAACAGTGCAGCAAGGATTTTATTGAGAGCTCGTAAATTTGAACATATTACACCCATTCTCCATAACCTCCATTGGCTTCCTGTCACCTACAGAATTCAGTACAAAACTGCTCTCATTACACATCAATGCTTACATGGAACTTCACCTGACTATCTAAAGGACATTCTTGCACCATATTCATCCACCCGGTCTCTACGATCACAGAACAGTAATCTACTTCACATTCCACGAACCAAATTAAGGACCATGGGAGACAGGGCATTCTGTGTGGCTGCCCCCCGCCTATGGAACTCCCTCCCTGACTACCTGAGAGCTCCACAGTCACTGGTTGACTTTCAAAAAGGCTTAAAGACTTTTCTTTTTAAGCAAGCCTATTCTGCCTCCACATGATTTTATCTTTGATCTTGGATATTATTATTGATTTTACTTAATTTTATCACTTGTTTTATTTGATTTTTGCTTTTGTTGCACTTTGTAGCACTTTGAGATTTTTATTAATGAAAAGTGTGTTATAAATTAAATTCATTATTATTATTATTATTATTATTATTATTATTATTGTTATTATTATTATTATTATTATTATAACAAGTTGCAGACAGTTGATATAATAACCAATAGAGGGAAATTGGACATTTTAAATTATTATAAAGTGGTGTCATCTACATACCAATTGATCAACTTTATGAGTGTCCCTTCAAACCTTCAATGAATATGTTGACAGCTGGATGATTTCTCAGAACTTCAGTCAAGCTTTTGGGTCATCCATGGTCCAAAAGGCTGATCTTCTTCTTCAGGGGTCACCACAGTGAAATAACTCTCACAAAGACGTGGCAATTATTTTTATGCCAGATGCCCTTCCTGACGCAACCACAGACCACTGAGCTTTAAAGCTAGATTCATACTTGACGCGTCGCGCAGCGCGCGAGGGTGCGCGCTCCAAAAGTGACGCAATTTCACAGTCCCCGCCCCTGCGCGTTGGCCCCGCGCAGGGGATTAGCGCGTGCCGTGCACCTCTGAATTTTTGAAACTCCGCAAGCCCTGCGCGCGCGCGGTGGGCGCTACGATTTGATTGACAGGTCCTCACCGACAGCCTTCACCCTCTTCACGCCGGAGCCTGCAGCTGTTTGCGCCGCTGTGGTCGTGGAGACGGAGTCGCGACGCATGGAGGAATGTTTTGTGACACAAAATGTATTAAATTCTCCTTCATTCCTGATCTGGAGTCGGACTTTTCTTTTGTTTTTTCGCCAAAAGTCACGTGATCGCTTTCTCCTCCGCTGACTCCATGCATTAAAACCGCAAATAAAGACAACAGTTCAGCACGCGAGCGGAAAGCTATTTGTTTTTGTTGTGTGATTTCAAACAGTTCTTCTTCTACGGTAGATTTCTTCTTCTACACCTTTCTTGCAACATATGCACAGGTTTTAGAGGGTACTGCCTCCTGCTGGTCCGTAAAAGAACAGCACTTTGCCATGCGCCGCCGTGCGTCAACCATAAACACAGAGGCGACACTGTAAACGCATTTCGCCGCACGGCACAGTGCACGCGCAGCGCGCGCGCTCCAGCCTGCGGACCAAAGCGCGAGTCTAACTCAGCCTTTAACAACCCTCTGTGTGGAGCAGAGAGCTGCTATCTAGGGTGCCCGGGGGAGCAGATGCTGGGTTAAGGGCCTTGCTCAAGGGCCCAGAGTGGAGCAAATGAGGGTGGAAGCAGGTGTGGGCACTTCATCCTACCCACATTTGGATGTTGTCAGTACCAGGAGTTGAACCAGCGATCTTCTGATCACAGGCCCACCTTCTCTAACCTCTGTGCGACCACTCCCAATCCAAAAGGCTGATCGACCCCCTTTTAAATGGACACTTAGACATATGACGTTTTTGTTGCTGAGCACAGACTTAAAGTGAACTTTCCAAGCACAAGTAAACAACAAACATAGATCCAACAAATCAAATGAGTTAAACTATTTTTAATAAAAGTACAAGGTTAGCATTTATGAGGCTTTTAATATTTTGGATTTACAACAACTAAAACCTTTTCCTCCACCAAAATCAGTAAATTTTTGTCCTTTCTCCAAAACATTGTTCACGTTGTTGTTGAGAGTTAAATTCATATATTTGTGGCCTGCAAGTCCTTTCATTTTGATAGTTTTGGCACAGATATAAAAAGATTTAGACAAGATTTATTTAAAGGTTTGTCAAAGTTTAATTTATTATTTCTTTCATTGTTGAAGTTCATGAAAGGTTGACATCATAAATGTAAACCGCAGCACTCTTTAGGTAAATGGTAAGTGGTAAATGGAGCTTACTTATATAGGGCTTTCCAGACCCCTATGAGGGGCCCCAAAGCGCTTCACAGTACCAGCCATCCACACATTCATACACACAGTCCTACACCGGTAGCGGTGGGCTTAATGGTACATCCAGACCGAGCGCCTTTTCAACGGCAAAAAAGCGCGAAACGCCTTGAGGTTGACGCACTGGACCCAGTGGTGTTCAAACCGGAACGTGAGGCGGCGGCGGGTGGGGGGGGGTTAGCAGAGCTTAACTTGCTAAACGTGAAAAGTTCACAATTCAAAACTTACCCGATATCCCGACTTCCTCATTGGCACACCGCCAGGCAAGGTCCTTTTTATTTCTCCTCCATACTTGAACACGACTTTGCGGGTTATTTCCGTGTCTCACAAACAATACGTCACACAGTTGCGCAACACCCGTCCCCTCGTTACCGCGTCACATAGCTGACTCCCCTCTCTCTCCTCCCCGACTCTCCCTGATTGGTTGACAGAGCGTTGAACGGCGAAATCTTCAGCATGTTCAAGGCGTGCTGTGGAGGCTGCCGCGGGCTCACGTGCACGGAAAACGACTTCCAAAACGCTCAACACGCACGTGACGCGACGCCCGACCCCTAGACGCTCCTGGAGGCGCGTCCCCCATTGACTTTGCATGTAAACCGGACGCTCATGCAGCTCAAAACGCGTTCGGTCTGGATGTACCATTAGTCTATACTGCAGAGTGTTTTTCACTTGCTGATGCTCTTTACTTTGTAAATGCTCCAACAGTAAATGACCATAAATAATCAGTGTTGTCCTCTGTCCACCTTGTTCATGGAAATAACTTATCACTTATTTCTTTTGAATGAGCTTGTTTTGGTTTTAGTGCTTGATTGATTTAAACTGAGAGCATCTTTGACGTCAATTGCACAACAGCAAATGTTATTTCCATCCGTCACATAAATTCTGAAATTTTCCCTTTTAATCTGTTAAATAAATTTAAAAAAGCATGAAAGGGACGCACATTGCTCGTCAACTTTCAGTTTTAGACTAAAATTATCTTACGCTGAGTAGCGGCAATCAAAATCAGAATCAATCTTTATTGTTATTGCTCAGAAGCACAACAAAATTACATTTCGGTACAACCGTCCAAAGAAAACAACATGGGTAGACGGGGGTACCTGAGGCTGCAGCCTCGTGGGAAGCGCTGCCTTTTTCGTTTAGATAAGGAAAAGAGAAAACACGAGGAAAAAGGAGGAAGAAAAAAAATCATATTTCACACTGCGCCCTTGACGGGACACGGTGTGAGGTTGCAAAGAAACCTCAGCACAAGAAAAAGCAACATACTGGTGACATAAAAGACATGCATGTAGAGTGGGTGAAGGTCCCAGCACAGGCCGCCCCAGTGAGCAGCCACTGGCGCCTTTCTACCAGGTTGCTGCACCGGGGGGAAGCGGGTGCAAAATGAGGGAGGGCGGTGAAATCAGAGTTGTAGCTAATGTCAGGCTGAGTATGTGTTCTGAATGACGCTCAGCTACTACCACATCAAACTTTAGCTCAATGTCTGCACAGTTGGCTGACATATACCCAGGTTTGTGTTGGATAATGTTGATTAGCTTTAGAAGCCATGTTAGAATTGAATTTACTCTAAAAGTTAATCAGTTGTGGATGTACACACAATATTTATTTTCTATACAGTTTCATTAAAATGCATCCACTAGTTCGTAAGATATTTGGCTAACAATGAGACTTGTTTATTGCTAAAGTTTTAACTAAAGATCTTGTTGCCGGTAATTCAGTTAGCACTCTGTACATATGTTAGGGATCAGTCTCAGTTACCCCCACACCACTAAAGTCAATATCAGTAAAAATTAAACGAGTTGGAGCCAATTTGTGTTTGATAAGGTTGATTAGCTGTAGCGGCCATCTTAATTTGATTGACTATAAGTGTTAATGAGTTGTAGATGTACATTCAGCAATAGCTTTGACAAGTTTCAGTGAAATCCATCCACATTTTGGTCAGCCAGCCACACAAAGGCACACATGTGACCTGCAGAAACATTATCACCCACCTTTTGCTTTTCGGCAGCTGGTGCAAATGAAGAAATTGCTCTTATTTCCACAGCTTCTGTGCTTTTTTTATTCCAGTTATATCAGTTCTTAAGGAATCTAACCATGCTCAAAATTTTTCCTCTAATTAAGTTTCACGCTTTTTCACCGAAAGGAAAAGACATTGGTAATTGTGTGTGCGCACCTTTTCTTTCAGGTGTCAGAAAACGTTAAAAGATGAAACAAATAATTCCACTCTGTGAAGTCAGCTATTTAGACGGTTATCAGCAAAGCTACTCAGTCACTAACCTCAAACATGTGAAGAACTGGGTTTCCCAGAGATTTATTAGACAGACGGGAACATGTTCTTTGTGTTTTCCCAATAAAACGGTGAGATGTGGAGTACTTGGAAAACACGAGACGCTAAACACTACTGAGAAAGAAACCAAATCCTCTTTAGGGTAATGACTCTTATTTTGTTTACAGGAATGAACCCTATCGGCTGTTTTACAAGAACAATAATAATATCTTCTTCATTTTCACCTCTATATTGTCTAAGTGGCTACTTTTGCAGAAACCCATGCAAAATGTGCTCTTATTACGGATGTATTAACTTGACCGTGCAGCTTTTATTTTTTGCCTTCTTGCACTTTTTTGGCTAACTCTGCAGCTGGATCAGCAGACTTATGTACGCAGCTGGACTCGGTTCTTTTCCTCAGCCCAGTTTACAGCCTGGTGTCTGGCAAGCACTTCAAACATGTCGCCCTTCCACACTGCCAGTGAGTTTGTGTCAATGGGAGATGTGTCGGTTATTGGTTTAGCAAATATATATACAGGTAGTCCTCGACTTACGGCGGAGTTCCGTTCCTATGCGGCGGCGTAACCCAAATTTTGACGTAAGTCGGAACATACGTACAAACTGTACCTTATCTACTGTATTTTACCAAGCACTAACACAGTACTGTACACTACATAATTATCAAAAAACACATACATTTGGAGCCATAATGAAGGAAAAAATAGTTAATTTCCTACTGGGAGCTGGTGGAGTCTTCCCCCGTCTGTTAGCATGTTAGCTCGTTGCTCCTCCAAGCTCTGCAGCTCTGTACTTTTCCACTGCTTTGCGCGGTCCAAAGTTTACAGTAAGGTCTGTTAGCATGTTAGCTCGTCCCTGCAGCTCCTCTGCCTTGGTCCTGTCCGGTCTGCCTCGTAAACCTCCAGTCCAAACAATAAGGTCTCCTGTAATTTTCCACTGACTGCTCGCTGCTTCTGCCGTCAAACCGGAAGTAAAACCGGAACTCGGCTTTTCAAAATAAAATTTTCAAAATAATATTTTTTTATTTTTTATTTTTTTATGGGAGGTGCGTTGTAACTGCGAAACGTCGTAAATCGAGACCGTCGTAAGTCGAGGACTTCCTGCATTTTAATAGTAAATGAAAGTGAATCCACTGACTCCTGGAATAAAAACGTGGATTTTTGTGTTGTTTTCGTACCAAACAATATTTGTTTTGTGAGTTTAAAGACGTGCGGTTGACAGATCTTGCACTTTCTGATTCTTTTCAAGTGCACAAGTTAAATTATGTCTCCTTCTAACAGACAGCTTGAAAAACTGCCTCAAGCCAAAAAAAAAAAAAGCATGAACTAAGAATCTAGCCAAAGATTTTGTCTAGTGTTTCTGAAGAAATTCGTCTCAGTTCAGTCTTTCAGAAAGAAAGACAAAGGGTTACTGAAAAGCTTTAGCAATCGCCCCTAGAAACACAAATTTAATTGGCCTCTGCACACATGATGCAGAAGTGCAAGTTGTGTAAAACTATTTTTTTGTCCCGGGGGCATTTTCAGTGAACAAAAGGGTGTTCTGGATTATTAGTTGTTTGCATTTGTAAAGAGCCACAAGGACTAGGCAAATGAGTCTACAGTACTGACGTATGAAAGCGCTGGGTTTATCCTCGCTCTCTGCCAGTTTTGGCTCTGTGTGTTTAGAGAGTGGTGAACTAGAATAAATGCTCTGCGAGCCAAGAGGGCGAGACGGGGCATGCTCGCTGGCCAGCCGTGTGCCACTGTCCTGCAGCTGCTGGCAGAGTTTCACATTTTACGTGTGATTTGTTGCATTCTTTTACATTTTAAGCAGAAAACAAATGTTAAAAAAAAATGCATTTAAGATCATTCCTTTCACCTGTTGGTTCTTTCTTTTGGATGATTTGTTTAACAAAACAGTTAATGGCTGTTCACATGATTTTAAGAGCCATGCATTTTTGTTTTTGTTGCTTAGATCAGGGGTCTGCAACCTGCGGCTCTGGAGCCACATGCGGCTCTTTGGTTCCTCCGCAGTGGCTCTTTCAAGCTTTGACCCAAACTAACGGAAAACTGAATTTTATTGGATGTTATACAAATGATAAAAAAAGGACTAGCAGTTTTCCTGTAATTTCTTTTACAAATATGTGAATACTGGAACATGTAAAATGTACTCACTTTAACTTTATGCTTTATTTCTATACTTTATTTTTTCCACAATTAGCACTTTGGGATCTGTTACTGATGTAAAGTACATTATAAATAAAAGTTATTATTATTATTATAATTTAAAAAATACAAAGGTCTACATAGTTCATAGTTTTTCTAAAATAAATCTACCCCACTTACAAGAATCTGGTCTTTTCATTTGTCTTAATTGTAAAAATATAAATTATTAGATTTTTTATTTTTTTTGCTTTATAATGTCACTCCTAATGGCCACAAAAGCCCCCTCCAACAAATCTGAAGTGGCCCATGGGCCACCAGTTGATAACCACAGCAGGTTACTGCGGCTCTGTTCACATTTAATTTAGTGAACGAAGGCGTAAAATGTCTCTTTTGATCGTAAAGGTTGCAGACCCTTGCTTTAGATCAATTGTTTAGGCTGCAGCAGAACACACACACACACACACACACACACACACACATGCACAAACACCTCCACACTCCCCCTCACCTTGTTCACAGAGCTGGCCAGCAAAGGAGAACAGGATGTATGAGTTCTGCTCTGCTGAGAAAGGGGATGTCTGGCTCACATTAAACAGCGTCTGAGTTTGCTGCAGATCATCACATCAAAGTGGCTTTGCATTAGTTAAAGCAATAAAAACGTCCCACTTTAGTCAATTGTCTGACACAAATTCGTTTATTTTTGAATGTCAATTTGTGGTTCAAACTTGAAGGAATTCTAAAACCAATAAAATATTATATTAGGACAAGTTTTGAAGTATTTTTTGCTCAAAAAGGCCTTTGCTGTGTGATGATGCACCTGCAACAATACCTCAAGGTTTATTTCCCTTCCGCCCTTTCAATGGAATTAATCCTTTAAGTACTTTTATACAATAAAGGACAATGCTCTGCTCCTTTGTTGTGTTTCTATCCAAGAAGATATTCGAGAGCTCAAGTGCACCAACTAATCTGTATCCAAAAAGTGATACAGCGACCAAAAAGTCTGTCTACCATTTTGTGCATGGAATTACGTGACATTAGATCTGTAAAGTTATTTTAACTCACTCATCACTTCAACAAAGACGTAAACTCCCTGACACACGATCAAAGTGAGTGTTCATCTTAAGATCCCCTTTCTCTGTCATTCAGACATCAAAGCTCCCGAACATCTTACACGTTTCTGCTTAACAAAGGAAAAATAAAAGGAAAAAAGAGCACTTGCTGTGTGGCAGAAGTCCACAAAATGGTGAAAGCTGGCAACACACACACACACACACACACACACAGACACAGAGAGAGAGAGAGAGTGTGTAATAGGCTGTGTGTTTGCAGCTTTCGGCTTCTTTCTTTCTTTCTTTTCTTTCTTTCTTTTCTTTCTTTCTTTCTTTCTTTTCTTTCCTTCCTGTTGCATTTCATGAAGGTGACAGCGTCGTGAGTTAGCATGGAATTTCCAGCCTCTTCTCTGATCTCTGAAAATCACCTCATGATGGTTTTTTCCTGGCACCTGCTGAAAACACACACACACACACAACTAAATTTCCCAGAGACGTTTGACATCTCAACTTCTTTCTTTTCTTCAGTGCTCAACCTTTTCCCTGAAATAGACCCCACTGACCAACTGGTGAAAACTACTGGAATCCCCCCCCCACACACACACACACACACCCCTCTTAGTCTGGGCATAGGATCAGGGTGCCTCCCTGGACAGCCTCATGTCTCAGAGGGGTGTGATGCTGATCTTTCACTTTTTCGCTTCTCTGTCTCAGTTTTCCTGGTGGAGATCTGGCTCCACAGAGGACACGTTGCGTGCACTGTTACCTGAGTGTGAGAGTGTGCCGGTTCGGAGTCCAGTGTCACACCTTCATCCGAACCCGACCTGAGAAATACTGAGAGTCTCGTTCACATGGCAGAACAAACAAAAACGTTCTCGGTGTGCAGGGTTGCTGTCCGTGCAGTGTTCAGTGTGCACCACGACGCAGTGCTTGAAAAGGGAGTACACCCTGTTTTAATTGATGTTTATAATACAAACAGAAATCTTCTAGTTTGTGCCAGATCTTAAGGACAAGGATGAACATCACATGATAAACAGCTGGAGGGACTGCCTTCAGCAGCAATAACCCGAGGGTTGTTTGTTGAAACGCACATTTTTCGTACATTGTTTTGAAGAAACTGCGCCTGTCATCTTTAAAATGTTGCATGTACAAGTTTGCATGTCTTGTAAGACTAGAGCTGAAATCCTTCAGTTGATGTTCTGTGGAAAGATGAAAACTTGGCTGCTGCCTTCAAACAACTCCAATCTCAATAGTATACAGTATTATGGCAAAGCCGGTCTAAGAAGATGCCTGGTGCTGTTGGAGGTTTCTTTTTCCTGTCCACCATTGCTTTTGTGCTAGCTTAAGATGGAGACTGCGATGAAATGAAGACCCAACGCAATCTACTGGCTTCCTTCCTAGTTAGATAACTTGACTAACTGGCTTTTATAATATATGTGAATGTTTTTAGTTCAGTACCCTGGGATAATTCTGTTGTTGTGACTCAGTTCTATATACGGTAAATAAACTGAACTGAGTTAAAACGTTTCCAGTGAGCACAAAATTGAAATGTCTTGCGATTTGTAAAAATACAATTCTACGAACATAAAACTGCATATTTTGAGAGCAGAGGCTTTAGTAGGATGTGTTATGTAAAACTTTAGAATTGAAAGACAATACAGTAACTTTTTTACTATACCATGCCATACCCATACCATACCAATTTATTTAGAGAGCACTTAAAACAGCAACAAGGCCAACCAAAGTGCTGTACAATGGAAACAAACAAGCACAGCAGACAGGAAAACATAAAATAAAAATATAGATACAAATAGCAACAGAAACTAACTAAAATGGTGAACAATGTATAGTACAGAGAGGATCAAAACAAATCACACTGTGTTAAAGGCAAGAGAATAGAAGTGGGTTTTCAAGCGAGACTTAAAGACTGTGAGAGTGGGAGCCTGCCTGACACTCAGTGGCAACTCATTCCACAGTCTTGGACCTGCAACAAAGAAAGCCCTGTCCCCTCTGAGCTTACAGCGAGTATCTGGGATTGAAAGAAGCATCTGGTCTGCTGACCTCAGAGACCTGTAGAAGGTCAGTGAGATAGGGTGGAGCGGAACAGTTCAGAGATTTAAAAACATACATGAGTATTTTAAACTGGATCCGAAGGTGAATGGGCAGCCAGTGCAGGGAGGCCAAAACCAGTGTGATGTGCTCAATGGCCTGTACCGGTTAAAAATCGAGCTGCAGCATTTTGGACCAGCTGTAGCCGTGCAATGGAGGACTGACTGATTCCGAACAGAAGTGAATTGCAGTAATCGAGCCTCGATGTTTTGAAAGCATGGATTACTGTCTCAAGGTTATTTTTGGATATGGGCTTCAGTTTAGACAGCGGAAAAAAGCAGGATTTAACAATCATGTTTACGTGACTGTTCAGTTTCAGGGAAGGGTCCATTATCACCCCCAGATTAGTGACCCTTTGTTTCTCTAGCGGGGCTAGAGAGAGAAGGTCAATGCCGTGGTTCGTAAATGAGCCATTGGGATGGAACAACATGACTTCAGACTCCATCCAATCGTGGATGTTGGCCAGGCAGTCAAGAACTATGACTAGTGCGCTCGTGCAAAGAAGAAGCAGATAAAACACATTTGGTCATGCCATACTGCACTTGAGTTCATCGTTCAATGTCGGATGAATTTGCAAGGAGTGGTATGATCAAGTGCTTGCAAATGAATTCAGCAGTAAAGTTTTTTATTTACTATTATAAGAAATGTCAAATGACCTGTTCACAAGCGAGAATAAAGGTGAAGCAGCAATTATGATCAGTGTTGTAGGACAAAAGTTTCTTAGAACACTGACTAACTGTGTGACCTTCATTCTCACAGCTGATTCTCACTGACTCTGGACATTAGGCTTTCTATCACTGCAGTGATAGAGGACCCTCAGTACTATTACTGATGTATACATCAGTAATAGTACTGAGGGTTCTCTGTGCACAGCTGGATTTGCTCTGGGACAAACACAAACCTATCTTTTGTTTCAATCTTCTGTAAAGAGGTTTTTTATTATTATTATTGCACTACTCAAACATTTGGAAACTTTTTGCTTCTTGGCCTGTGATCTATGCATTTGAGTGCAAGTTTTTTTGTGTGTAGGCTGCAAATGTTGTAACATCTGCCAACACAAGAGAAGAGTTTGAAAGACCACCTACAATTGAAAACTCAAAATTGTTGCAAAATATTCACAAAACACATCATGTGAAATGTCACACCAGCCACCCCACACCTACCCCCAGTCCCAGAGCTGCTTTTACAAACAACGTTGGTACAAACAGAAGGATGAGGTCAATTCAGGACTTCAGGGACTGAAGGAAAGTGGGCTGATGATGAGTCTGCAGTAAATCACGGGGTCCTACAGGTGAATGCAGCCAGAATATCAGATAGCAACGAAAACTGATTGTTATCTGCCTTGAACTAAGTTCTGCTGTTGCCAGTGCACACAATCAAGATGGGACAGGAGCGTGGCTGAGATACGCATGAAAACAAATTCTTTAGTGTTTGCACACATTCTCGGGTCTGTGTCCATATGTTCATGT
The DNA here is from genome assembly GCA_038048925.1 of Garcialebias charrua. Lineage (NCBI taxonomy): Eukaryota > Metazoa > Chordata > Actinopteri > Cyprinodontiformes > Rivulidae > Garcialebias > Garcialebias charrua. The sequence goes on along the minus strand of JBBPBX010018294.1, from coordinate 6,042 downwards.
TTACAGGAACAACATCAGGAGTGTGTCCTTTATTTGACTTGAACAGGTGTGTGTGTGTGTGTGCATGCATGTGTCTGCATTTGTTACCTTGTAAGGCCCTTTTTATCCAACACATACTATGTTGTGAGGACCTACTGCTTCTCATAGGGCCCAAAGCCCAGGACCCTTAAGTAAACATGCCGTAGGTGGGTTAGGAGTTAGGTTTAGGACTAAGAAGTGAATTGAGAATGGGTTAGATATTTACTGGTAATTGTTAGGTTTTGGCCTGATATTGACCCCCCTGTGGCGTTAGGCTATGGAACTGAATGGAAAATTAATGGAAGTCATTGCAAAGTCCCTGTAAATATAGATTTACACGCACACAAACACACACACACACACACACACACACACACACACGCAAGTATGTTTTGGTATCTTTTTACAAGCTTGCTTTATGTATACATTGCTTATATTGACAACAGTTCCATTGTTATTTTCCTTATTTCTCTTTGTTTTTTAAGCACAGCCAGCATTTATGATTGTTTATGCAGGTGCATTAAAGAGAGATGAATAAAAAATTCCACATCTAAAACAAGTAGATATGCTTTAAAGACTGTCAGATAGTGATGAAAAAAAATGGTTTTCTATGCACTGAATCAGAGTCAGAGTCAGTGAATCTTTATTATCATTTGCACCGCATGTGGTACACGTGATGAAACGAGATTATGTACGCAGGGTCCCAGTTACATCCAACAACAAAATGTAAAAGAAGAACACTAATAACATCTAAGATATGAACTAAGAAAAGCATCAACTAAAAAAATACACTAAGCACTAATATCATAGAAAAACATTACTCTAAACAGCAGCACGAACATGAGTCTGTATGAGCAGATGGGCACGAATGAACACAGCAACATGAAACAGATCAGCAGCAACATGATGTGATATTTCACAGTGATTATTCTGGTTATTTATTCATGAGTCTAACAGCCTCAGGGTAGAAGCTGTTCCTCAGTCTAGTGGTTCTACACTTGATGCTCCTCAACCTCCTTCCTGAGGGGAGTGGGGCAAAAAGTGTGTGTGCTGGGTGAGTGGGGTCTTTCATGATGCAGGTGGCTCTCTTCCTGCATCTGGAGGTGTAAATGTCTGTGATGGTGGGGAGACTGACTCCAACATCTTCTGTGCAGCCTTCACCACTCTCTGCAAAGCTTTTCTTTCTGCAGCTGTGCAGCCTCCATGCCACACGTTGATGCTGGAGCACAGGATGCTCTCCACTGCACACCTGTAGAAGGAGGTGAGGACTGGGCTTCTCAGACCAGCTCGTCTCAGCCGTCTGAGGAAGTAGAGTCTCTGATGACCTTTCTTGATCAGGCTGGTGGTGTTGTTGCTCCAGCTGAGGTTATCATTCATGTGTACACCCAAGTACTTGTAGCTGGAGACCACTTCCACTGCAGATCCTCTTATGTTCAGTGGGGTGTGGGTGTGTTTGTTCCTTCTGAAGTCCACAATCATCTCCTTTGTCTTCTTCACATTGATGTGAAGGTTATTCTCTTTGCACCAGCTCTCCAGGTGTTCCACCTCCTGTCTGTAGCTGGACTCATCATTGTTTGTGATGCATCCCACCACCGCTGTATCATCTGCAAACTTAACAATATGACAGCCTGGATGGGTGGCTGCACAATCATATGTGAGCAGAGTGAATAGCAGAGGGCTCAACACGCATCCTTGAGGAGAGCCAGTGCTGAGGGTTATGGTGGAGGAGGAGAAGTTGTGGATCCTCACTGACTGTGGTCTGTTTGTTAAAAAGTCTAGTACCGTTACAATTGGAGGGGCTTAGTCCAAGTGTGGATAGTTTGTCCATCAGAGTTTGGGAGATCATGGTGTTGAAGGCAGATGTGAAGTCCACAAAGAGCATACGGATGTATGAGTCTTTCTGTTCCAGGTGGGTGAGAGCAGTGTGGACCACAGAGGAGATGGCGTCCTCTGTTGATCGGTTCTCACGGTATGCTGATGAGGGTCTTCATTGATGTTGATGGATGTTTTGATGTGAGTCATGACCAGTTTTTCAAAGCATTTTGCGACTATCGAGGTGAGGGCTGAATGCATTTAATGTTTAAATGCTGCAAAATTGTCATAAGATAAAAAAACACATTGCATGAAATTAAATTATTTTATATGATAAATAATAATGAGTTTTTTAGACACTCAATTTCTAACAAAAAAATTAGTTTTTATATTTAGTTCAGAAAGGTACATAAAACTGCAACTGTGAACATCAACATGTTCTGAAACTTCCTAACTTTGAAATGACAAGCTAAATAGTTTGTTACCATGTTTGCCAAAATATAGTACCGTCGAAAGATAGAAACTTGCTTTCTAAAAGCGCAGGCCCTAATAGCATCAACTGGTTAATGTAGTTTCACTACCTGGCTTTGTTCTTTTTTCCTTAAAGCTCCACAGACATGATTTTTGTACTTTTCATAAAATGGCTCAACATATATATGTACTGTATATTATCATTGAACTATGTTCGTTTTTGCAAATAAAATGTTAAATTAATGGAAAAATCCATTCTAAATTGGTTTAAATTTTGCGCCGTGTTTCTCCCTAAACTTCCGGTATTTTCCGTCACGTGATCGTGACGTAAGCTCCAGACTCCGCTCGAACGCGCACATTGAAAAACAATGGAGGAGGATACAAACGCATCCGACGAATTTAGCAATTTAAAAGTTTAGATTTTAGCGATTTGTCTTCAGTGAAGCCAAAGTTATTTCGAGTGATCAACAAGAAACAGCAGGTTATAATTTTTTTTCTGCTGCTGCTGTTTTTTGTAGAGTTTTCACGTTCAGGAAGTGAGCAGGTCTCTGGAGTTACAGCAGCTGCAAGTTGACGAGGCTGAAGGCTTCTACAACATCTAAATCGTTTACACAGCACTGAAATGGTAATATATTAATTAATGTTTCTAATAATTATTCAACATTAATTTATAGTTTAAAAAATGAGTCCCTTTTAAAATATCTGTTAAATATTTTAGATGTTTATTCTAACATACGTTCTGAAATGTTTAACTAGTTTTTATTTGTGTATTTTTATCCATCAAGATTTTTTTATTTTGTTGTAAATTTACATTTATTTAAAACAAAAACAATTTTAGATGCATCTTTATGAATCCGTTTGATTTCATCCGTCCTGTTTGGTCCAAAAAATGCAGCTGAGATGTCTTGACTGGAGACCTGTCCAGGTGTCTCTGTGATGGACTGGAGACCTGTCAATTCAAACTATAAATTATATTCACCCAATTTTTTTTAAATCATATAAATACTTTATTACTGGTATATATATATAGCCTGGTTAAAACCAGACCCTTGTCCCTCACTTCGCTTCGGACTAGGGTCTGGACTTTCTCCATTGACAAACGATTCTTGCTGGAGGCGTGGCCTCTGCTGATGGCTGCTCCCCCGTGGTCTGCTGAACTTGACTTCAGCTCCGCCTCCTGCTGAATTTTCTCTCGCTGCAGTTGCATATTCTGTGTTTATATGTTAATAAAACGTCCTAATAAAATAAAATAAAACCATGGATCGCTGGTCCAACACACCAGAAGACCAGGAAATCTGATGGGACTCGGGCAGCAACTTAAAACCCGAGTTTAATTCTCTCGTGACAACCTCAGTCATTTCCTTGTTCATTTCACTCAGCGGAGGGAGAGGAGGAGAAGGAGGAGGGAGGAGGGAGCGATTACTTGACTTTTGGGAAAAAAAAACAAAAGAAAACTCCAGATAAGGGATTAAGAAGGGGAAATTAATACATTTATGTCACATATAAAACAGTCCTGCATCGCTTTGAATGAGAACATGCGAATGCTCGTTGGCTGCGCGCTCCCCCGTGGTCTGCTGAACTTGACTTCAGCTCCGCCTCCTGCTGAATTTTCTCTCGCTGCCTTTGAATATTCTGTGTTTATATGTTAATAAAACGTCCTAATAAAATAAAATAAAACCATGGAGCGCTGGTCCAACACACCAGAAGACCAGAAAATCTGATGGGACTCGGGCAGCAACTTAAAACCCGAGTTTAATTCTCTCGTGACAACCTCAGTCATTTCCTTGTTCATTTCACTCAGCGGAGGGAGAGGAGGAGAAGGAGGAGGGAGGAGGGAGCGATTACTTGACTTTTGGGGAAAAAAAACAAAAGAAAACTCCAGATAAGGGATTAAGAAGGGGAAATTTATAGATTTGTGTCACATATAAAACAGTCCTGCATCGCTTTGCATCGCTTTGAATGAGAACATGCGGCTGCTCGCTGGCTGCGCTGGGACAGGTGGGGGCGTGGGTTAGGGGCCAAAAACTCTGCCCCTTCTGTTCTCTGATTGGTCCGGTCAAAAATCTACCGGAGAAATCGTTGTCTATGGGAGAAGTCCCAGACTGAGCAGTGAAGGGAAATGAGAATTGAGCGGAGCTGTGCAGGAAGGCGAGGGCCAGGCTAGTATATACTGTATATAACAAAGCCCCGCTTTTCTGTTTAAGGTGTTGGATGATGTGATCAAATCTCCCTACACGTCATCCGAATCCGCTGACACGTCTCTTTGTTCAACTCTTCTTGCCCATGGAGAACTAAAACAACAGAAACGAAGAGGGAGAACACGACCCTGCTGTTAAAGTGAAAACAAGCTAATTCAAACTATGAGAATAAACATTTTGTGATGCTTCATTTGAGTGTTGTCTTTTTTAAGGCTACAAACTAAAAAATGTTTTATGGTGACATGTTTAGGAAAAAAAGTAAACCAGCATCCTTTTGACTTGTTCAGTTTTTATTAAAATTGTTAAAGGTTTGTTTTTGATGAAATCTTATTGAATCTGCATATGGTGCCAAAATTAATGCTTGTATATTTTTAACTAGTTTTTATTTGTGTATTTTTATCCATCAAGATTTTTTTATTTTGTTGTAAATTTACATTTATTTAAAACAAAAACAATTTTAGATGCATCTTTATGAATCCGTTTGATTTCATCCGTCCTGTTTGGTCCAAAAAATGCAGCTGAGATGTCTTGACTGGAGACCTGTCCAGGTGTCTCTGTGATGGACTGGAGACCTGTCCAGGTGTCTCTGTGATGGACTGGAGACCTGTCCAGGTGTCTCTGTGATGGACTGGAGACCTGTCCAGGTGTCTCTGTGATGGACTGGAGACCTGTCCAGGTGTCTCTGTGATGGACTGGAGACCTGTCCAGGTGTCTCTGTGATGGACTGGAGACCTGTCCAGGTGTCTCTGTGATGGACTGGAGACCTGTCCAGGTGTCTCTGTGATGGACTGGAGACCTGTCCAGGTGTCTCTGTGATGGACTGGAGACCTGTCCAGGTGTCTCTGTGATGGACTGGAGACCTGTCCAGGTGTCTCTGTGATGGACTGGAGACCTGTCCAGGTGTCTCTGTGATGGACTGGAGACCTGTCCAGGTGTCTCTGTGATGGACTGGAGACCTGTCCAGGTGTCTCTGTGATGGACTGGAGACCTGTCCAGGTGTCTCTGTGATGGACTGGAGACCTGTCCAGGTGTCTCTGTGATGGACTGGAGACCTGTCCAGGTGTCTCTGTGATGGACTGGAGACCTGTCCAGGTGTCTCTGTGATGGACTGGAGACCTGTCCAGGTGTCTCTGTGATGGACTGGAGACCTGTCCAGGTGTCTCTGTGATGGACTGGAGACCTGTCCAGGTGTCTCTGTGATGGACTGGAGACCTGTCCAGGTGTCTCTGTGATGGACTGGAGACCTGTCCAGGTGTCTCTGTGATGGACTGGAGACCTGTCCAGGTGTCTCTGTGATGGACTGGAGACCTGTCCAGGTGTCTCTGTGATGGACTGGAGACCTGTCCAGGTGTCTCTGTGATGGACTGGAGACCTGTCCAGGTGTCTCTGTGATGGACTGGAGACCTGTCCAGGTGTCTCTGTGATGGACTGGAGACCTGTCCAGGTGTCTCTGTGATGGACTGGAGACCTGTCCAGGTGTCTCTGTGATGGACTGGAGACCTGTCCAGGTGTCTCTGTGATGGACTGGAGACCTGTCCAGGGT
>JBBPBX010018293.1:0-41285 GCA_038048925.1 Garcialebias charrua | reverse complement strand
CCTTTGGAGGCTCTCGGTAATGCCGGGTTCCCACCAAACGCTTTCCGCGCAGCCGAAGCAGCCACTTTACATTGAAAGTCTATGTGGCCGAGCATCTTGGCGCGGCGCAGCGTGACGCGGCGCGTCTTCAGCAGTTCAAGCAGCGCGGCAGTGAGCGGCAGCTGTTTTCCGCGCCCGCGTCTCATCCAAGCAGCGACTGTCGGAGTTCGTTCACTGATCGTTCACTCATCGAGCCTCCATGAACAAACCAGCCTCCGGTAAGAAACTTGGCATTTCTTTTTTTTTTTTTTCCATTTATAGATGGCCTCCCTTCACACCTTATAGCCATCCTCTCACTCCAATATGTATTTTTTTATTTTTTTATTTTTATTTTTATTTATTTATTTTTATATTTATTTATTTATTTATTTATTTATTTTTTAATAGAGAGAAAGAAAGAAAAGAGAAAGTGAGACAACAAAACAACAATTATCCACAAAAAGAGCACAAGGCAAACACACCAAACCTCCGTCCACAATCCTGCAAAGCACATGACAGAACACAGCAACGAAACATACAAGCATAAAGACTGATAATATTCATGACCTTGCATTAGATTTCTATATATAAACATACCCATACCTACAAATATATATACAGTATACATACATATATATTTATATTCATTTATATACCCATCTACATATATCTACATATACATCCCTGCATCCATTTGTGTGTGGTTGTGAGCATGCATAAGTGAATAAGGTTCCTCCAATAGAACATTTAGTAGCGATTGTGAAGCATCAGAGATCTGTCCCCCCAAAGCCCGAGACAGACGAAAGGGCGATCAAAGCCCAAGACCCCAGGAAGGACCCCGAGCCCAGAGTCCCCAGGACCACCCGAACAGGACGAGCCACTCGTCCACTCCCCAGATCCGACCAAGGGGAAGAACCGGACGAACCCCACCAGGGACCACACACAATGACCCCCCGGGGTCAACAGCGACAAATACACAGGCCCCCGCCAGAGCCCGCTGCACCGACGTAGCCCCAGGGCCGGTCACCGATGCTCGGGCACCGGGGACGCCCACCCCTCAGGCCCAGACCCGACAGGACCAGAGGACCCGAGCCCCACCAGGCAGCCACCAGGCCGAGCCGACCAACGCCCAAGCGCCCAGCCCCAGATAGTGAGGGTCCCAAGCACGCCCGCAGGCAGAGGAACACCCACCAGGGGGCCACGTGGCAGGAGCGCGACACTAGGTAGCCTCAGAAGTATCAGAGAGGGGGCAGTCCAAGTCCCAGCCTGACACTTAAACATTCATACACAGACACACTCATTCAGACCCACCCTCATCCTCACCCTCAGTCATAGAAAGACAAACAATAACGACACGCTCCATTCATAATCCCGATGCACACTCTATACCCCCCAGGTCCAAGACATGTACCTGCTCCCTACATGGGGCAGCCCACATCCAAACCCAGGAGGTAGGCCCATTCATTCTGGGGTGGAGAGTAGCAGACATCCAAGATCCGGCCCACCCCGCGCCCCGCCGACAGGACAGGGCAGGACACTCGAGCCCAAGCAGCCCCAGGGGGAGCGCACTGCCAGTCCCGCCCACGGCAAACCCGCAGGCCCCGAACCCCCCCACACCCCAGCACAACCCCTGACGGCCCACCCCCAGAATGTCCGCCAGGCAACCAGGGGGGTAAGAGAAAAATAAATAAATAATATATATATATATAAATAAATACATAAATAAATAAAATTGAAATTAACAAATCAAGACCCCGACACACACACCCCCGTCCCCAAATGTACTGTTGGTGAGTGTTGTTCTAAAGTGTACTTAAAAAGGAAAGAGAAGGAGCAAAGGCTGGCATTATACCAGTTTCCCCTCCACTCCAACTCTAACCCAAGCCCTAATTGTCTAAATGCATAATGTTGAGTGAGCATAGGCATGGGGGTGAGATTGGTGTCATCCCGCCACCCATAGCCATAGTGCTCAATCCATTCCCTATATGTGACTTTTATGAAGATGTTTATGAATGAATGTCTAAAGTGTATATAAAATTGAGTCCCAGGTGCTCTGAACAACAGAGATGTAAAACCATCGCAGCACACCCGAGACTCAAATTCCCTACATGTATTAATTTAAGATGAAGAGGGCGGAGGTGCGTGTTGAGGGATGGGGAGAAAAATATCTGCAGGAACAGTGCTCCCACAGCGAGTCAGCTCCCCCGCTGACCCTGCGTACCCCCCCAGCTCGCCAAGGTCCACCCAAGGAGCGAGGAAAAAGAAACACCTCTCCGACCGCCAGGCCATTGAGCCAAGACCAGAGAGGGACACGGCCCCGAGGGCCGCCAACAGCAGAACCAACAGCCCACACCCACCAGGGCCGCCATGACCCCTGCGAACCGCAGTCAGCCCGCCGTCCAAGAGGACACAAAATCCCACATGGACGACACGGCCAAGAGCGCCCGCCCAACCGCCGACAGAGCCAGGAAGCACCAAGAACAGGCCCCAACCAGGGCCCGCACACCGGCCAAGCATAGTCCAAGACCATCATCAAGGACATCCACTTAATCCCCACCCCAGAAGAAATACTACACCCACCCTTCATATTAACAACTTTCAGAACACATAACACATTAGACACCCAGGCTGGGTTTGCCCGCCCCCTCCCATTGGCCACCAGTCACGCCCCCAGACACCCACCCCCCAGCATATGAACCCCCAACCCACCAGCGAGCCGAGGGCCCCCGGCCAGAGCCGGGCACCAGAGCGCCAGTCAGCCCATGCCCGGCGACCCGCCCACCAGAGCCCACGATCCCCGATCCCCACCAGGCCCAAGCCCGGGGACGACACGTCCCCAGAGTCCCAAGCCCCCGGCACCCGCCCCGAAACCACCCCAGCACAGCCGGGTCACCGACCGGCGACCCATGACTGCCGCCACCGACCACCCGAGGGCCCGCATGCCGCCCCTAGCAGATATCCCCCAGAACCCCCCCGGTCCTCCCCAGGTCGAAGACAGGGTCCTCCCCGCCCAAGCAGCCCCAACCCCCCGGCGCCCCAAACCCCAACCTCCCCCCCCTCCAGTCCCAATGCCCCACAAGGCCACATCCCAGACCCCCACCCTCACTACGTAACGGAGCCGATCAAAGAATGCCAAATAGATTGATCCAATGTGTCGGCAGATGCTGTTTCAAGACTAATATGATCTAACAGAAGATTTTTATACTGATTAATGCTAAGATTATTTTTATTTTTCCAATTTACGAGTATGGTTTTCTTTGCGATGCATAAGGCAGTGAAAAGCATATAGGATGTATTTTTTTCTAGTATAACATCTTCAAAGATACCCAATAAGCAAACAGATGGAGAGAGTGGGATATTAAATTTCAAACATTTAGACAAGTCTTCACATACCTGTACCCAGAACCTCTGAACGGGTGGACAGAACCAGAGCGCGTGAATATAATCATCAGGTGTATTACTTATGCACTGTGAGCACTTGTTAGATGGTATAAAGCCCATCTTAAACATTCGCTGACCTGTATAATGTACTCTATAGAGAACCTTATATTGTATTAATTGTAAATTGGAGATTCTAGTCAATTTAAAAGTATTTGAACATACTTGAGACCAAATTTTTTGTTCAAAGTTGATTGATAAATCTGACTCCCATTTTTCAACAGGTAGTGCTATCGAGTCATCGATTCTAGACAATTTTTTGTATATTTTAGATAATAATTTGGGTGGTTGAAAATTAATAAACTCTAACACACATGTTGGTGTTTCCAACACTGTTTTATTAAGCTTAAATTTCTTTTTTACAATTGACTTAATTTGTTGGTATTGTAGGAAATATTTATTATCAATGCCATATTGTATTATTAATTTATTAAATGGAATAAAGTCTATACCCTCAAATATGTGTTCCAGACATTCAATACCTTTCATTCTCCAACCTGAGAAATTTAACATATTATTTTCTTGTTGAATGTCAGGATTGTTCCAGAGAGGTGTATGTCTGCATGGGAGTAGTGAAGACTTTGTCATTTTCAGATACTCCCACCATGCTGTCAGAGATGAGCCAATATTGATGCTCTTAAAGCAGACATGTCTTTTTAAATCTGTACTGATAAATGGTAGATCTGAAATCCTAATATTATTACATAAAGTTTGTTCTATATCTATCCAAGTTTCATCTAGTGCATTCGGTTTTAACCACTTTGATATATATTGTAACCTGTTGGCTAAATAGTAGTAATAAAAGTTTGGAAGTTCTAATCCTCCGGTATCTTTAGATTTCTGTAATGTTTTTAAACTAATACGTGGAGTTTTATTTTTCCAAAGGAATTTAGATATAACGGATGCCTCCTGGACGCCTCCCTGGTGAGGTGTTCCGGGCACGTCTCACCGGGAGGAGACCCAGAGGAAGACCCAGGACGCGCTGGAGGGACTATGTTTCTCGGCTGGCCTGGGAACGCCTTGGGATTCCCCTGGAGGAACTGCTCCAAGTGGCTGGGGAGAGGGAAGTCTGGGCCTCCCTACTTAGGCTGCTACCCCCGCGACCCGACCCCGGATAAGCGGAAGAAGATGGATGGATGGATGGATGGAATTTAGATATAGAAGAGTCCAGGGACTTAAACCATTCAGTTGAAGGTTTATTTGGAATCATTGAGAATAAATAATTTATTCTCGGCAGCACCATCATTTTTACTGAGGCAACTCTTCCCATAAGTGATATGGGTAGAGATCTCCATCTAGTAAGATCGTCTTCAATTTTCTTTAATAATGGGATATGATTTAATTTTATTAAATCCTCTAATTTAGGAGAGATATTAACACCTAAATATTTAATGTTACCTGATTGCAGTCTTTCATTAAGAGAATTATTAAACACGCAATTTATTGGAAGAACTGTAGATTTTGTCCAGTTTATAGAGTAATCAGAAACTTTTGAGAATGAGTTTATTAACTTGATAACATTAGATATTGAGTTTCCTGAGTTCTCAAGAAAAAGCAAAACATCATCAGCATAAAGACTAATTTTATGTTCTATGTTTCTACCCTTTATTCCTTTAATATCAGCACTTTGCCTTATTGCTGCTGCTAAAGGTTCAATAAAAATAGCAAATAATGCTGGTGAAAGTGGGCAACCTTGCCTGGTGCCCCTCTGTAAACAGAAGCTTGAAGATAATTGATTATTTGTCCTGACGCACGCTGTTGGTGAACTATATAATATTTTTAACCAGTTAATGAAGTAATTCCCAAAACCAAATTTATTTAAGGTAGCAAATAAAAAATTCCAATTTACTCTATCGAATGCTTTTTCAGCATCTAAAGAAAAAATAGCCGTTTCAATATTTTTAAAATACGAGCAGCGACTGTCGGAGTTCGTTCACTGATCGTTCACTCATCGAGCCTCCATGAACAAACCAGCCTCCGGTAAGAAACTTGGCATTCCTACAGTTGCCGCTGTCTGCTCGAGCGTACGGTCACCCCAAACATAAAAAAAAAAACGTTTTAATCTCAACAAAGACTTTAAGACAGTGGTCCCCAAACTTTTTCCTGTGAGGGCCACATAACTTTTCCCTTCTCTGGTGGGGGGCCGGAGTCAGTTTTTAACAGGAAAAAGTGTGACGATTGCAGGAGTGCCTATCAGGGGTGCCCAACCTTTTTTGAACCAAGAGTTACTTTTGAAGTCGGCAGTTTGCCGAGAGCTACTCGTCCAGTCTCAGTATCAAAAAACAAAATTTTTCATCTCCCTACTCCTCACTTCTTTAAAGTAAATAAAACAGAACGTAATGTGTTGCTAGTTTTATTTAATTAAAGTATTTTATCAAAGTAAAAGGACGCAATATTTGAAAAGCACACCATATTTTTTAAAGAAACGAATAAACAATGAACTGAACAATATAAAACTCCCTCATTTACACTAACTATTTACAAAAAGTGACTTACAAAGGTGCAGATTTACAAATCTCCAACAACTATTTCAAACCTCAATAAAACCTAAATATCAAAACTAGGCAGCTGCTCTGTGCAGCAGGATGGTGTCATCTGGTGCAAGCTGTATAAAATAAATGTGTCTCTACCTTAGTGGCACTTCTGACACTGAGAGGAGGAGGCGCGGGGCAGTATGAGGTGGTTGGGAGGCGCAGGCAGGTCTCCAGATGATCATCAGTCATTGTGGATCTGGTTTTGGACTTGATGATTTTCATGTGTGAAAAAGCAGACTCACACAGGTAGGTAGATCCAAAAAGTGCTGTTAAGTTCAAAGTGTGACGATGCTTGTTTTTGGACACACGACAGCACGTCAAAATACTGTTTCTCCAATGTTTATTGGTTCTCCTGCAGAAGACAATAAAATAAACACATCACTTTGTCTTCTGTTTTCTGCACTTCTGGCTCCTTCACAGTGCTTCTCCAGCAAAGTGAGGGAAAGGAAACACGGGAGGAGCCAAGTGCACACATCATTTCCTCCTTGATACATTTCAAAATAAAAGACCTCAATAAAATAAAATTCACAAACATGAATACAGTGGAGTAACTGATTATCTTAGAGTATATTTTTAACTCCGTTACACCCACCCCCACTGAATTTTATTGAAATTGAGCCACAGCTACACAAAGATTACACCAGATCTCATCAAATGAAACTCTGAAGGGTCTATTACCAAGAAAACCAACTGACAAAAGTATCCACATAGGATGCAGTGGACTGAGAGTAGCGCTTATACCTCAATCCAACCACTGGCAACAGGGTGCCCATATACACCCATCCCAAGACCCCAGATAGTGTGTAGTATTGCTCAAGACAAAAAGAACATAAAAAAAAACATAACCAAGACCAAACAAAGCGGTCAGTGATAAATACAGGCTACAAAAAGGAAACTTCAGTTAGTGAAAGCTTGGAAAACGGACTTGCAAACAGTTCTAACATCAAAAGCATCTTGAACCACAGCTTGTTTAGACATTGTCTGTATTAACCTATTCACAGGTTTAACCACACGGCCAAATCTTGTTCTGATTTGAGAGGGGACACCAACAGAACCAACGTGGGTTTGTGAGGCTTGGTCAACATCATCACAGTGATGTACATTGGTCAGATCATTCAGAACAGGGTCTGACTGTGATACCTCACTAAAACTGTCAACAACATCAGTCACATTTTCAGGTTCGCCGGAAACGGATTGTTCACCATTTTGGGTCACAGGTAACACAATGGAGGAAGGATGGTCAGATGTCACACTCGCTATTTCAGAATCATCCCCTTGTGAAATGCTTGGCTCAGTCAGCTGTGTGACCCACTCCACTGTTCTCCTGTCAGAGTCCACATGATTGGCATCACTCACAGAACCATCATCCACACTTCCAACAACAGGTAGGATATTCTTGCTTTCAGTAGCGGGGTCCACATCCAAGTCAACTTCATCTGTATTCCCACCCAGGGATTCATCTACAGATCTGTCATCCAGCATAGAGGACTGTGCAGTGCTAGCGCAGGAAACATGATCAAGTGAGTCATGAACATCCACCACAGGAAGAAAGTTGGCCAACATCAGCAAGTTTCTGTGGATCACCCTCGTCTGACCAGACACAGTGTCACAGATTTTGTATGTGTGGGTCTCTGGATTCATATCTAACACAGTGTAGATTGTGGATTCCCACCTGTCAGCTAGCTTCTTTTTGCCTCTCTCTCTTTTGTTCGCCACTAGCACTCTGTCACCGATATCAATATGGGATCCTTTTGTTTTCCTGTTGTAGATTTGAGCATGTCGATCCATCTCTTTAGTTGCATGAGTCTGAGCAATGTCCATGGCTTCCTTCAAGTCATTAGAGAGAGATGCCACATACTTGTCATAACTTGTCACATCAGAGTCATGAAGAACAGAACGAAAAAGAACATCAATTGGCAGACGTGGTGTGCGGCCGAACATCAAGTAAAATGGAGGATAACCTGTTGTTTCATGAGTTGAACAGTTGTACATGAACGTGAGAGTCTGTAGGCGACGAGGCCAGTCTGCTTTGGCTTCAGGGGGCAAAGCACGGATCATACCACCCAATGTTCGATTAAAACGCTCCACACTCCCATTTCCCATCGGGTGATAAGGTGTTGTGTGCGATTTCTTTACACCAGAGACCCTGAGGAGTTCACTAATCAGTTGGCTTTCAAAGTTAGCACCCTGATCACTGTGGATCCGTTCAGGGAAGCCAAAAACACAGAAGTATCTGTCCCAGAGAAGTCTGGCCACCTGCTTAGCAGACTGATCTTTACAAGGAAATGCCTGTGCTAGTCTTGTGAAGTGGTCTGTGATAACCAACACATCAACTGACTTGTTCTTTGAGTTCTCAGCAGACCAAAAGTCAATACAGACTAGCTCTAGCGGTTTGGATGATTTAATGCTCACTAGAGGTGCTCTTCCTTCTGGTTCAACTGTCTTACTGACGAGGCATCTTTGACAACTGCGCACGTAGTCTCTAACATCTCTCTCAAGGTTCAGCCAGAAAAACCTTTGCCTGGTCAAGCTGAGGCTCCTGAACTGGCCCTGGTGACCAGCATCATCATGGATCCCCTTCAGGACCTCATCCTTGAGAGAATCTGGGACAACGTATTGCAAACGTTTGTTCTTGGACCTCTGGTCTCTGGAAACCCTGTACAACACACCATTATTCACAGACAACTTCTCCCAGTGACTCAGGTATTTTTTGACAGATGGTGAGTCATTAGTTTTCTCTCTCCTAGAGGGCTTGCGATGTCTCTCAACATAAAACATGACACGAGACAAGGTGACATCCTGTGTTTGTCTGTCACGCAGCTCTCTTTCAGTGTAGGCAGGTAAGGCGTCTTGTCCTGGTGGGAGCAACTGAGGCATTTGAAGCAGCATCTCTGTAGCTCGAGTCCTGGAACCAGCTTCCCACTCAACATGTGACTTCAACACAGCTGACACATCATCCTTGTCCACAGATGAAGGTGACACTTGCAAATGGCACATTTTTACTGACAGGGTGTCTTCATTCACTAGAGCGAGCTGTTTGCGGTCAGTTGATGATAGGAAGGTATCCTGAACGGAAGTGTGTGACATATCCTTAGCTTTTGAAAGGAAGTCTGCATAAGGCTCCACGAGCAGTTTGCCACATACACTCTCCTTAACAAAGGGCACACGACTCAAAGCATCAGCCACAATGTTCTGCTGACCTGGAACATACTTTATGTCAAAGTCATAACTTGCCAGCTTAGCGACCCAACGTTGTTCACAACAGTCAAGCTTTGGTTTTGTGAGGATGTGAGTCAAGGGGTTGTTGTCGGTCCAGACTGTGAAACGATGACCTTTGAGCCAATGGCTGAACTTGTCACAAACCGACCATTTCAATGCTAGAAACTCTAGCCTGTGAGCTGGGTAGTTCTTTTGAGACTGAGAGAGTGACTTGCTGGCAAAAGCAATAGGTCTGGCTCTAGTTTCATTCTCCTGAATCTGAGCCAATACAGCCCCAATGCCATCCTGAGATGCATCAGTCAACAAGAGAAAGGGACGAGAGAAGTCAGGATGAGCTAGAACCACAGAGTTGACCAGTGACATCTTCAAATCCTCGAAAGCTTTCATTTCTTTGGTTGTCCAATCAGCTGCACTCAGCTTTCTGCAAGAGAGTTTGGTATTGGCACGACTCTTCAGTTTTCTCTTTCCTCCTTTCAATAGATCGAAAAGTGGCTTGGCAACAGCAGAGAATCTAGGTACAAAGTGCTGGTAGTAATTTACCATTCCTAAAAAGGATCTCAATCGTTTCTGGGAAGGAGTGACACCATCAGCTTCCATGAGGTCGGCACTTGTCAATTTTGTGATGCTCTCAACCTTACTGGGATCTGTCGACACACCTGACTCGTCCACTATGTGGCCAAGGAACTTTACTGACCTCCTCAGGAAAAAGCACTTTTTGGGGGCAAGCTTCAAGTTGTGGCTACGCAGTCTGTCAAACACCATCTTTAGACGGTACAAAGCGGTCTCTTCATCAGGGGCAAACACCAGTAAATCATCCAAATAGCACAACAAACTCAAATAGTTCTGGTCCCCAAAAATGCTTGTCATCATCCGCATAAAGCTTGCAGGACTGTTGCAGAGGCCCTGCGGCAACCTGTTGTACTCATAGAGGCCCATGGGTGTAGTAAAGGCAGAGTACTTCTTGTCATCCTCATGAAGTGGCATGTTATAAAAACCTGACGTTAAATCCATTGTGCTAAACAGACAGTTACCTCCAAGTGCTGCCAAGCAGTCTGCCTGATGAGGAAGAGGATGAGCATCTTTGAAAGTCTTTTTGTTCAACCAGCGAAAATCTGTACAGATGCGAAGATCACCATTCTTCTTCCACACAAGAACCAATGGTGAGGCATATTCACTGGTTGACTTCCTGATAATCTCTTTCTCCTCCATTTCGCTCAAAACCTGCCGCAGCTTCTGGTACTGGCTTGGTGGTACTCGCCTGTAAGGCAGTCTGAAAGGTTTGTTATCCGAAAGATGTATACGGTGCACAAAACCCTTTGCTTCACCACAATCAAGATGATGTCGTGAGAAAATGTCCTCATACTCCAAAACAAGGTCCGCCATCTTTTCCTTACACCTTTCAGATGTCTCACAAGACTCGATGTCAACATCAGTGAGCCCAATTAACCGGAGCTTGTCACTCACAGAAGTTGTAACCAGGGAAGATGGTGCTACAAACTGACAACAATTGGACAGAGAGACTGCTGCTTGCTCACACACATCTAGGTCTTCAAGCGCTGTGCAGGTATAAATGTCAGCCAGCTTTGCGTTGCGTCTCAACAACACAGGCCTGTCGGAAGTATTAATCAGTTTCAGTGGAATCCACCTGTCCCCCCACAAAGGAGTTATAATCTTTGCAACTAAAACACCTCTGGGGGCTGAGCGAGAAGTAGTGGGTTCTGTCATCACTGTACTGCCTGTGGAAATAGCAACATTTTTAGGCAGTTTACCCCAGATCAGGTACTCGCAACCTGGTTCAAGACACACAGCTGTATTACATTTGACAGTGCCAACTTTATCAGGAACGTCTGTACCTCTCCATGGGCTCAGTCCAGAAAGCATAGACAGAAAACTTTCAGTTTCAGGGTCCTTCTCTGGACAGGGACTGGATATGGTTTTCCAATATGGCTCACATAACTTGGACTGATGCAAAATGTGTTTTATGACATTTGACCCCAGTATTAATTCATCATGTTGACCTGCGAACAACCAGTGTGGGAACCATCATCTTGCAGCCATACACCTCCATCTCAACATCAACAACACATTTCAAGATGGCCGCGCTCAGTGCAGCCGCAGCTTCACGAGTTCCCGGATCATCTCTAGTTTTTAGTAATTTTAATAGTGTTTTTGTACCTGACTCTGCGCGTGTTTTGCGGGTGAATTACAGCCGAACTGATCTGTTAAGAATTGGAGCGGATTTACCACAGGGCACAGCTGAAATCAGCAACGAACTCAAATCAGAACTCGGAAGATTGGACCTGCTAAAAACGTCCTTCTGGAAGCAGATGCACTCCAGGGGAAAGAAAAGGAAGCGCTGCTCACGAGGAAAGAAGCGGGGTTGTCGTGCAGGAATTATGACGAGAATGCGGAAAGACGCTAAAACCGGTAAACCCCCGATGCCGGCTCTTTTCCTGTCTAACGTTCGCTCACTCGACAACAAGATGGATCTACTTCGTTTGAGGGTAACCACGTCGGAGGAGATGAGAAGATGTTCCGTGCTTTGTCTTACGGAAACGTGGATTTCTGAGGAGACTCCAGACTCTGTTTACGAGCTGGACGACCGGCTCTTTTTCAGAACAGACCGGTGCTTCGAGACTACGGGGAAAACGCGAGGTGGTGGTGTTTGTATTTACGTACACAAAGATTGGTGCACGAACTGTGCTGTGATAAAAAGAGCTTGTTCAGCTGCCGTGGAGTTGATCACAATAAGATGTAGGCCGCATTATATGCCACGTGACTATTCAGTGATCGTAATCAGCGTTATTTACATAGCACCCGATGCTAATGCTAATGACGCCCAGAGAGAGATTCATGACTTACTCACCTCGCTGCAGTGTAAATATCCTGAGGGGCTTTTCATTGTTTGCGGGGACGTCAATCACGTGGATCTCCAGGTGTCCCTCCCAGCCTTCAATAAGAACGTCTTCGCAGCTACGAGAGGAGATAAAATACTCGACCAAGTCTTCACAAATGTAAAGGGGGCATACACGGCGAAGACACGCCCAGCGCTCGGATCTTCCGATCACGACTCTCTGATTCTGGCCCCAAGAGAACTCCCTCCACTCAGGCGCTCAAAGCCGGAACAAAGAGAAATAACAATCTGGCCTCAAGATAGTTCCCCCATGTTGAGAGACTGTTTTGAGAGGACAAACTGGTCTGTTTTCAGAGAAGCAGCCACTGATGGTAGTTCAGTGGACATGGAACTGTACGCTTCCTCAGTCCTGGGTTACATCAGTACATGCTCTGAAAATGTATCCATAAAAAAATATGTGAAATCCTACCCGAACCGGAAACCCTGGTTAAATAAAGAAGTTCACGCCTTGCTAGCAGCCAGAGACACTGCATTCAAGTCAGGAGATAAAGTGGAACTGAGAAAGAGCAGGAATGAACTGAAGGATGGCATTAAGAAGGCCAAGGCCACGTATGCACAGAGGATCGAGGGACAGTTCACCTCACAAGACCCACGGAGCATGTGGAAGGGTATTAAATGCATAACAGATTACAAAGGCAAAAACAAACAATGCCCCAGGGACCCATCTCTGCCTGATGCCCTCAATAAGTTTTATGCACGTTTTGATGATCCAAACAGACCTGCTAGCACCAGACTCACCTCATCACCAGATGAAGAGCATCTCAGGGTGTCCGCAGCAGAAGTGAGAGGCAGTCTCAGAAAGATTAATCCTCATAAAGCAACCGGACCAGACAACATCCCAGGGAAAGTTCTGAAGGAATGTGCGGACCAGCTCTGTGAGGTGCTGGCTGACATCTTCACCACCTCACTTGCACTGGAGTCAGTTCCCACCTGCCTGAAGACCGCGACCATCATCCCAGTCCCAAAGAGCTCCACAGTGACTGGTCTGAATGACTATAGACCGGTGGCCCTCACCCCGATAGTCGCTAAATGTTTTGAGAAACTGGTCATGTCCCACATCAAGGCAACCGTCAACATCAATGAGGACCCTCATCAATACGCATACCGTGAGAACCGATCAACAGAGGACGCCATTTCTTCCGTGGTCCACACTGCTCTCACCCACCTGGATCAGAAAGACTCATACGTGCGTCTGCTCTTTGTGGACTTCACATCTGCCTTCAACACCATGATCCCCCAAACTCTGATAGACAAACTATCTACACTTGGACTAAGCCCCTCTATTTGTAACTGGATACTAGACTTCTTAACAGACAGACCACAGTCCGTGAAGATCCACAACTTCTCCTCCTCCACCATAACCCTCAGCACTGGCTCTCCTCAGGGATGTGTGCTGAGCCCCCTTCTGTTCACTCTGCTCACATATGATTGTACAGCCACACTTCCAGGCTGTCATATTGTTAAGTTTGCAGATGATACAGCGGTGGTGGGATGCATCACAAACAATGATGAGTCCAGCTACAGACAGGAGGTGGAACACCTGGAGAGCTGGTGCAAAGAGAATAATCTTCACATGAATGTGAAGAAGACAAAGGAGATGATTGTGGACTTCAGAAGGAACAAACACACCCATGCCCCACTGATAATAGGTGGGTCTGCAGTGGAAGTGGTCTCCAGCTACAAATACTTGGGTGTACACATGAATGATAACCTCAGCTGGAGCAACAACACCACCAGCCTGATCAAGAAAGGTCATCAGAGACTCTACTTCCTCAGACGGCTGAGACGAGCCGGTCTGAGCAGCCCAGTTCTCACCTCGTTCTACAGGTGTGCAGTGGAGAGCATCCTGTGCTCCAGCATCAACGTGTGGCATGGAGGCTGCACAGTTGAAGAGAGGAAAGCTCTGCAGAGAGTGGTGAAGGCTGCACAGAAGTCTGTTGGAGTCAGTCTCCCCACCATCACAGACATTTACACCTCTAGATGCAGGAAAAGAGCCACCTGTATCATGAAAGACCTCACTCATCCAGCACACTCACTCTTTGCCCCACTCCCCTCAGGACGGAGGTTGAGGAGCATCAAGTGTAGAACCACTAGACTGAGGAACAGCTTCTACCCTGAGGCTGTTAGACTCATGAATAAATAAAAATAAAATTAAAATAAACACTGCAAAATATCACATCATGGTGATGCTGATATGTTTTCTTGTTGCTGTGTTCATCTGTGACCATCTGTGACCATCTGCTCATACAAACTCATGTTCGTGCTGCTGTTTATTCCCACTATATTAGGCTTAGTGTATTACTAGTTGATGTTTTTCTTAGTTAGTTCTCGATGTTATTACTGTTTTTCTCTTTCATTTGTTGTTGGATGTAACTGGGACCTCGTGTACATAATCTCGTTTTCATCTCATGTACCACATGCGGTGCAAATGACAATAAAGACTCTCTGACTCTGACTCTGACTCTGACATTTGGGCTTTACACGCAGACCACCACAACCCACAAGGGTCACATTAGTGTTGGCTTGACTTTCTTTGTTTATCAGACCTGCCCGTTGTAGTTTTACTTCGGCTGCTTCATTAATGCTGCAGGCCATAGATCCGCTGTCCAACATACCACCTAGCTTCAGTAACCCACCAACCACAACTGGGGTGTAGAAAAGACTCTCACTGCTACTGACTTTGTGAATATTCTGAAAAACAACTTCAGAGTCCTTACAGTTGTCATTCACATTTGTATAAATAGACTCTGCATCAGAAACATCTACATTTTGGGAGTTTAAGCTGAGACCCGTACTGCCCCCCTCCAAATACAGGTCCGCTAGTTTCCCTGTGACTGGGTGTTGGAAGCGTTATTAGCTGGACAGGACATTCTAACATGACCAGGAGCAAGACAAGCAAAACAAAGTTTTTCAGACAGGCAGTGAGACATGGTGGTGTGACTCTTATCACTGCAGACCCTACATGCAGCCTCCTTGGGACGCCTGCTACGTGTTGACTGTTGAAACCTTCTCCCTGTCTCAGGTTGTACATCATGCTGCTGCATTCTTTCCATCATGTTTTGGAACATTTCGACCATCTGACTGAGCAGCTTATTCTCCGACTGCTGAAGGTTTTGTGACACTGGGTAAGCGGGATTGCTCACAGGATTCTGGCCTTGAGATGAGACATTTGGAACATTTTGGACAAAGTGTTTCTCAGGTGTTACAGTGACTGCTGAAGATATACTGGACTGTTCAGAGTGTATGGCAGCAGTCTGGCTCTTCAATTGGGCAGTGCTAACAGCTCTGTTACTAGCCCTCAACTCTCTCTGGTAATCATTGATTCTCAGCTGAACCTCACGAGTGGTCCACTCATGGATGGGCTTACACTTCAGAGTGTAGGATAACTCAGGGTCAGGGCAATATTTTACAAACATGACAGCCACTTCATCATATAGGGTTTCTGTTGTCTTTCCTTGTCTTTGTAGGCCCTCGAGAGCCAGCTCAGCAGCTTTATTGAGCCTAATCCAGTAATCCACTGGGTTTTCTCTTGATCTGGGAAGTGTTGCGTAAAAATCAGCAAGAGGGAGACATGAAGAAGCATCACTAAAATAGTGCAGGAGGACACTGTAGATCAGTTCAGTCTTTTCTGTTACGTCGAGGCCTGGATCACTACGCATAGAAATCCGTACAACATCTCTGGCTTTACCCCTAAGATGACTTACAATCTCATCAGCCTGTTCTTGTACAGAGATGTTCTGCTTTTTGAGGTAAGTTTTAACCATTTCAATCCACTCCTGAATTGAACATGTATCAGTGCCATCACCTCTGTAAGACTGAAGTTCCTTATTTGGTTTGATATGGACAGTTACATTTGGAGTGTCATGTCTACTTGAACCACTCAGGTCAGTAGAACCAGTCTGATGACAACCAGTCATATTTACAACACCAGTAGACATCAGTTTTGTCACAATAGATTCACCAATCTGGGCTCCTAATTGCCCTACAATTTCAGTGAGACTGTTAACATCAATGTTACCGCTAGGTGTAGAAGCACGGGGGCCCTCGTTCCCATTCATAGCAAAAGCGGTACAACCTGGGGTCTGACTTAGATTCACAGAACCTCCTACTACAGTGGCTTGATCTATGTTACTTTTACTGGCAAGAGAACTAAGCCAGGCACCCCTACCCTTAGGTAACATAGGTGTATTAAAGGGATCCATAAAAAAACTTTCAAAATATCAATGTACTTGCGTTGTGTTTTAACTTCAAATGACCAGTTTACTATTAAAACTAGAGGTAAAGTTTTCAATTTTTCTGTCCTTTATATGACCAACCACACAGGAAAATTGGGAGCGCAGAACAGGAGAACAGCACAGCATCCACGGCGACTTGCATCAAGCTGGTCTGAAGATCCTGAAGGTCACGGCACCAGTGTGACGATGCTTGTTTTTGGACACACGACAGCACGTCAAAATACTGTTTCTCCAATGTTTATTGGTTCTCCTGCAGAAGACAATAAAATAAACACATCACTTTGTCTTCTGTTTTCTGCACTTCTGGCTCCTTCACAGTGCTTCTCCAGCAAAGTGAGGGAAAGGAAACACGGGAGGAGCCAAGTGCACACATCATTTCCTCCTTGATACATTTCAAAATAAAAGACCTCAATAAAATAAAATTCACAAACATGAATACAGTGGAGTAACTGATTATCTTAGAGTATATTTTTAACTCCGTTACAAAAGCACATATTCGGATGTAAGGATACTTTTCTTCTGAGAGCAGACTCCAGAACTCTCCATCCACGCCAGGTGATCTCGAATTACAGATGAGGCAAATAGACTTTGAATTAGAATAAACAAAAAAATACTCCTCCTCCCACTCTGTGTGAAAATAATACGTTTTTGTTTGCTTGTTTGCTAGTTTTCCATCCATGTTTACTGTGCACCGACAGCTCCACTGCTGTCCTAAAGTCTCGTGAGAGCGCTGTGTCACCGCACCCAAAACTCGCAAGACTATGTCTGTGAGAATACAAGATGAGGAGGGCTGAGGAAAGCGTTGCTGCGCATTGGAATATCGTCACTCCTCCCACCCTAGCTAGCTCCCTTTATGTGAAAGGGAGACAATTCAACTTACTCCTTCATCTTTAAAAACTGTGTTAGGATAGGCTAAGTACTTGGTGACCGTACAGTACTGTACATGTATTCATTTGTAAAAAAAAAAAAATATATATATATATATATTATTATTTTTTTTACTATTGTTCTGGGGGCCGGACCAAATGTGGGGGCGGGCCGGATGCGGCCCGCGGGCCGTAGTTTGGGGAACACTGCTTTAAGAGCTGCAGTTCGGCTCGAAGAAAACCCACTCAAGTAGTAACGAGGCTCATGTACAGCTGATTTTATCTGCCCGGTGTAGAAGAAACAACCGGAAAAGGAGCCAGCCGCTGCTCCCACTGAGTGTCTGCAGACGCGTTCGATGTGAACAGACTTCTGTTGACAAGCAGCCAACACAGTGCGTCAGGAGCATCTTTGAAGCGCGAAAAGCGTTTGGTGGGAACCCGGCATAAGAAAGCAACTGTTCCGCAAAGCTTGACAACCAGCAAGGAAAATGTTTGTTTACTTTTATCACTGGATCCTGTCAGATACACTCAGAATAAAAAGTGTAGCATTCCTTCATGAAATACACATCACCCATCACCTTTTAATGCCAGAGTTATTCAAACTAACATAATCTCCATCCATCCATCCATCCATTTTCTTCCGCTTATCCGGGGTCGGGTCGCGGGGGTAGCAGCCTAAGTAGGGAGGCCCAGACTTCCCTCTCCCCAGCCACTTGGAGCAGCTCCTCTGGGGGAATCCCAAGGCGTTCCCAGGCCAGCCGAGAAACATAGTCCCTCCAGCGTGTCCTGGGTCTTCCTCTGGGTCTCCTCCCGGTGGGACATGCCCGGAACACCTCACCAGGGAGGCGTCCAGGAGGCATCCTAACCAGATGCCCGAGCCACCTCAACTGGCTCCTCTCGATGTGGAGAAGCAGCGGCTCTACTCCGAGTCCCTCCCGGATGACTGAGCTTCTCACCCTATCTCTAAGGGAGAGTCCAGACACCCTGCGGAGAAAACTCATTTCAGCCGCTTGTATCCGAGATCTCGTTCTTTCGGTCACAACCCAAAGCTCATGACCATAGATGAGGGTGGGAACGTAGATCGATCGGTAAATTGAGAGCTTTGCCTTTTGACTCAGCTCTCTCTTCACCACGACAGACCGGTACAGCGCCCGCTTCACTGCGGATGCTGCACCTATCCGCCTATCGATCTCACGCTCCAGTTTTCCCTCATTCGTGAACAAGACCCCGAGATACTTAAACTCCTCCACTTGGGGCAGGACCTCCTCCCCGACCCGGAGAGGGCATGCTACCCTTTTCCGGCTCAAGACCATGGCCTCGGATTTGGAGGAACTGATCCTCATCCCGGCCGCATCACATTCAGCTGCAAACCGCTCCAGCGAAAGCTGTAGATCACGATCTGATGAAGCCAATAGGACCACATCATCTGCAAAAAACAGAGAAGCGATTCTAAGGCCACCAAAACGGATCCTCTCAACACCTTGGCTGCGCCTAGAAATTCTGTCCATAAAAGTTATGAACAGAATCGGTGACAAAGGGCAACCTTGGCGGAGTCCAACTCTCACTGGAAACGAGCCTGACTTACTGCCGGCAATGCGGACCAAGCTCTGACACCGGTCGTACAGGGACCTAACAGCCCATATCAATGGGCCTGGTACCCCATACTCCCGGAGTACCCCCCACAGAACCCCCCGAGGGACGCGGTCGAATGCCTTTTCCAAGTCCACAAAGCACATGTAAACTGGTTGGGCAAACTCCCACGCGCCCTCCAGGACCCTGCTGAGGGTGTAGAGCTGGTCCAGTGTTCCACGACCAGCACGAAAACCACACTGCTCCTCCTGAATCCGAGGTTCGACTATCCGACGGACCCTCCTCTCCAGAACCCCTGAATAGACCTTACCAGGGAGGCTTAAGAGTGTGATCCCCCTATAGTTGGAACACACCCTACGGTCCCCCTTTTTGAATAGGGGAACCACCACCCCAGTCTGCCAATCCAAGGGAACTGCCCCCGATGTCCACGCGATATTGCAGAGTCGCGTAAGCCAACACAACCCCACAACATCCAGAGCCCTAAGGAACTCAGGGCGAATCTCATCCACCCCCGGAGCCCTGCCACCGCGGAGCTTTTTAACCACCTCGGTGACCTCAGCACCAGAGATTGGAGAGCCCGACCCAAAGTCCCCAGGCTCCGCTTCCTCAGTGGAAGACGTGCCAGTAGGATTGAGGAGGTCTTCGAAGTATTCCGCCCACCGACTCACAACATCCCGAGTTGAGGTCAACAGCACGCCATCCCCACCATAAATGGTGTTGGTCGCGTACCGCTTTCCCCCCCTGAGACGCCGGATGGTGGACCAGAATCGCCTCGAAGCCGTACGGAAGTCATTCTCCATGGCCTCTCCGAACTCCTCCCACGCCCGAGTTTTTGCCTCAGCAACCACCCGAGCCGCATGCCGCTTGGACTGTCGGTACCTATCTGCTGCTTCCGGGGTCCCACAGGCCAAAAAGGCCCAATAGGACTCCTTCTTCAGCCTGACAGCATCCCTCACCGCCGGTGTCCACCACCGGGTTCGAGGGTTGCCACCACGACAGGCACCAACAACCTTGCGGCCACAACTCTGATAAGCTGCCTCGACAATAGAGGCGCGGAACATGGCCCACTCGGACTCAATGTCCCCCGCCTCCCTCGGAACGTGTTCAAAGCTCTCCCGGAGGTGGGAGTTAAAGCTCCGTCTTACGGGAGACTCTGCCAGACGTTCCCAGCAGACCCTCACAATACGTTTGGGTCTGCCAGGTCTGACCGGCATCCTCCCCCACCATCGGAGCCAACTCACCACCAGGTAGTGGTCAGTTGACAGCTCCGCCCCTCTCTTCTACTAACATAATCTGATCTTGAAAATAGATGGAATGCGGTCATCTCCATCCATTCATCCATTTTCTTCCACATCCATTCATCAATTTTCTTCAACTCATCCGGGGTCGGGTCGCGGGGGTAGCAGCCTAAGTAGGGAGGCCCAGACTTCCCTCTCCCCAGCCACTTGGAGCAGCTCCTCCGGGGGAATCCCAAGGCGTTCCCAGGCCAGCCGAGAAACATAGTCCCTCCAGCGTGTCCTGGGTCTTCCTCTGGGTCTCCTCCCGGTGGGACGTGCCCGGAACACCTCACCAGGGAGGCGTCCAGGAGGCATCCTAACCAGATGCCCGAGCCACCTCAACTGGCTCCTCTCGATGTGGAGAAGCAGCGGCTCTACTCCGAGTCCCTCCCGGATGACTGAGCTTCTCACCCTATCTCTAAGGGAGAGTCCAGACACCCTGCGGAGAAAACTCATTTCAGCCGCTTGTATCCGAGATCTCGTTCTTTCGGTCACAACCCAAAGCTCATGACCATAGATGAGGGTGGGAACGTAGATCGATCGGTAAATTGAGAGCTTTGCCTTTTGACTCAGCTCTCTCTTCACCACGACAGACCGGTACAGCGCCCGCTTCACTGCGGACGCTGCACCTATCCGCCTATCGATCTCACGCTCCAGTTTTCCCTCATTCGTGAACAAGACCCCGAGATACTTAAACTCCTCCACTTGGGGCAGGACCTCCTCCCCGACCTGGAGAGGGCACTCTACCCTTTTCCGGCTCAAGACCATGGCCTCGGATTTGGAGGAACTGATCCTCATCCCGGCCGCATCACACTCGGCTGCAAACCGCTCCAGCGAAAGCTGTAGATCACGACCTGATGAAGCCAATAGGACCACATCATCTGCAAAAAACAGAGAAGCGATTCTAAGGCCACCAAAACGGATCCTCTCAACACCTTGGCTGCGCCTAGAAATTCTGTCCATAAAAGTTATGAACAGAATCGGTGACAAAGGGCAACCTTGGCGGAGTCCAACTCTCACTGGAAACGAGCCTGACTTACTGCCGGCAATGCGGACCAAGCTCTGACACCGGTCGTACAGCCCGTATCAATGGGTTAGGAAGGCTTAAGGGTGTGATCCCCCTGTAGTTGGAACACACTCTATGGTCCCCCTTTTTGAATAGGGGGACCACAGCCCCGGTGTGCTAATCCAGGGGAACTGCCCCCAAAGTCTACACAATATTGCAGAGTTGTGTAAGCCAACACAACCCCACAACGTCCAGAGTCCTAAGGAACTCCGGGCGAATCTCATCCACCCCTGGGCTCTGCCACTGAGGAGCTTTTTAACCACCTCTGTGACCTCAGCACCAGAGATTGGAGAGCCCGACAAAAGTCCCCAGGCTCTGCTTCCTCAGTAGAAGACATGCTGGTGAGATTGAGGAGGTCTTCGATGTACTCTGCCCACTGATCGGTCATCTCCTGAAATATAAAAATTCTAACACTACTGCAGGATCTTGTGCAACTGGAAGAGCTTACAGTATGTGTTAGGGATGACTCCCGGCTACAAGCACACTGGATTTCAGTTCAGTAGCTGTAAAACTGTCAGAGAGCTGTTGGCATTTTATTTTCCATGTGGCATCCATATTAAGTTTAACATTATTTGAAGATGTATATTTGAGGGTTTCTTTCTGAGAAGTTCTATAAAACTTGTTGAGTGGTTCCACAACGTTAAGAGGTCCTCTGGACAGTTTATTTTTGTTGAAACATTTAGTCTTTCATCCAAAACACTTCTTCAGTCCGAGGAACCGCAACAAACTCTGTCTTGTAAACAGCACCTTCCCATCAACCAGTTTGATGGTGCTCAGGTGGTATCTGGAATCCACCCTCTCCTCCATCCACTCGTCTGAGGCAGCCATGGTCAAGGTGGTTCAAAATATCCAGATTCGTGCAAAAAAATTCTGATGAAGTCTTTTGGATGAAAGACGAAACATTTCAACAAAAAGAAACCGTCCAGAGGACCTGACTTAACGCTGCTGAATTTTTTTGGCCTGGATTATTGAGCATAGACCTGGATATTTGTTGAGTAGTTCTTAAGAATTTTACTAACAGGCAGACGGAAACAAAGCAGGTGATATATGTATACTCCTGCACAATATTTTGTTTCAACCATCAACATTCCAGATAGCAGAAACGGTATTAAAACCGTGAATTATAATAATAACAATACAAAAGTCATCCAGCATGGGTCAGAGAATCATGTGATCTATATTTATGGCAAAACCTTTTATTTCCCGGATTGGGCCGGATAGTTAAATTGCCTCATGTGATTCATAATGAAAGCAGGAAATTTACTCCCAAAATCAGCAAACTGCTTATTTTGTGTTTGGTGATAGGTCGTGTAAATCATGAAAGGAGGGAACCAAATGTGCTTTTCCATTCTACACAACCAATTAACAACGAAACTAAGAACCATGATTAGTTTTTGTGTTTTTTCAGCTTCAGTATGTGGCGCAACATACTTTGTACAACAGAGAAATAACTCACGAGAAAATCCATAACTCTAACTCGTCTAAGTTAAATCTCACATCATAACATTCTGCAGAAACACCTTTATGGCCATTATACAAGGACATTTATTTAGAAAACTGGTCACATAAAGGTTTGGTTCTGAATTATTCTGTACTTTTGAGTTGCAGAATCCAGTTTTTCTTTTCAAAGCGTTCAGCTGTTAAAGATGAATGCTTGTTAAACATGGGAATGAAGAGGAATGAGATCATCAGAGGTACAGCACAGGTTGAACAACTGGGAGATAAAGAGAGACCAGACTGAGATGGTTTGGACATGTCCAGAGGAGGGACAATGGGTATACTGGTAGAAAGATGTTAGAAATGCAGCTGCCAGGGGAAAAAAAAGACAAAGAGGAGATATATGGATGCAGTTAGAGAGGACATGGAGGTAGTTGGAGTGAGGACAGAGTGAGATGGAGGAGGATGACTCGCTGTGGTGACCCCTGAAGAGGGAAAAGCTGAAAGGAGTTTTGTGTCTCTCTGTGGTCTCACTTTTTTTTCTGTTTATTTGGAGAAATACAAAACCACTTGTCAGTTTTTCCTTCAGACTGAACTAAACTCTGTCCTCTTTTCCTGTGATTTCTCTCTGAACATCCCCCCATGTTTCTTGGCAGTGTCTTTGCCCCAGTGGCACCACTGTTCAGTGTCCAGCCCTCCCCTGTGTGGTTTGTGGGGCTGTTACCCAGCTGCCTGCATGGCATATATCCTGCCAGACTCTTCCAATCCTTGTCCAAAACACCCCACCACACACACACACACACACACACACACACACTTTTCATCTTCTTCATTTTTAAAACATTAAAGCTAATGAGCATTGTTTCCTTGCCTGTTCAGAGGATGTGTATTATCAGACCCTCAAATGTTTTTTAGGGACCAACTTGTGAATGAGTTTGTATATTCAGACGCACACAGACAGACATGCAGAGGCTCAAACACTTCAACACACGCTGGCCAACGTCCACGAGTAGAAACGTGAACGTACAAGCAGACGTGCCATCGTGCACAAACACGGGGACACACACACACTACTGGCACAGTGGAGTCGACTCCCCGTCGCTGAAAGCCAAATTCATTTCGCTGAATGCATCCTCAGTCCTTTCCCGCACTCCAACCCTATTTACAGCCTGCCACCTCTTCCTCCTGCTCCTCCTCTTCATCTCCTGGCAGCTGGAGGAGAAATCAGGTCCTTGCTTTTTGTTTGTTTTTTGCTTTTCTTTGTTTTGTTGTCCTGATTTTTCTCAAATTTTCTTTACATTTCAGACACTTCTCTTTTTGTCGTCTGAAAACATTTGACCAGAACACCCCCCCCCCCACCACCACCACCCAAGAGGCAGGCCACAATATCATACACAAAATGTAAATGTAAATATGACGCACGTTTTATTATTTAAAGCTGCTTTATCTGACAGGTGCAGAGACCATTAGATGTTTAAATGTACAAGTAATAGAAGAAGAAAAAAGCTGGAACTATTTGGAGTCAAGCATTCATTTAATGATTAATCTATATGATCTACAGAAAAGTTTGAGGAATGTTACTGTTGTCCGACTTGTGCCATTTCTTTGCTCGTTCTTTGCAGACGGTACTTTGTCATTGCCATAACTCAAAATGTTTCATCAAAGCCTGAATAACTCATTTTTATTTATCTACTCCTCATGAAAAACAGTTTTCCCAACACAGTGCTAGGTAACAGGTAACTATGGCAGCTCCACGGATCACTCCGATGTGTTGCTGGTGTGTATGATGCGTGTTGACAGGTCACGGGTTCACAGCCGGCCTGTCCCGTCCATCACTCGGTCCTCGCCTGTCCCACGTATCCCCGCTCCGTCTGGTCGGCTCTGTTGTTGCAGGAAAGCACTTTCATCCTGATCCTCATCACTAATTCATTCACTTACAACCTCCATCCATCAGCACCAGATCAAGTATGAAAACACCTCGGGCAAACTCTCAGAAAGAGTCTGGCTTCCTTCTCACTATGAAACCATGGCCTCTTCTTTTAGCGTATGCCTAGAAACACTCCTAATAATCCAAAATACCCTGATGCATGCTCAATAATCCAGGTAGAAAAATCTAAAAAACACCTCACTCAGCCCTCTGTGAATAGCAAACAACCATCAGGGTGCTAACGATCCATCGTTAGGCTGATGGTCCTCCTTGATCATGTGAGCAGATGGTTTTGGCTGTCATCAGCCAACTAGTTGTGTAACACTGTGAGAGGGTGCTATTTATAAGACTGAGCTGAATACAGCACCTCAGACTGAGGAAGTCTTTCGGACGAAAGACGAAACGTTTCTACAAATTTTTTTGCTTTGTTTTTTTTTGTTTTTTGAATGTCCAGAGGACCAGACTTAGCTTTTTTAGACTCCTAATAATCCTCTTTTTTTTTTTTTTATTACTTTTATCTGAAATGGTCCGGCCAAAATTGTGTAAAAGATGAAAAAGACCTGCGACCAACCTCATGAGCAGCTCAGCACAACAGTGATAAACAGGAAGTACCACATGTTCATCTGTATGAAGGTAACTGCTGGTCATTGCATGCTTAATGGTTAAATTAAAGGTTAAAGCTAGTTGTGCTTTGTTTTGTGTGTTTTAAATGTAAATGTAATGTTTTAAATATACGTTGCAGCTTCTGGTTGCATAAGTTTAGTCGTATTATCAGTTAAAACTAAAGTGATGTTGTACAACGCGTTTATTAGGTTGTATAATGTAAAGCAGAGCGCTACGTCTGTAGCATCTTAGCGCTTCTGCATTGCACGCTGCTAGCTTAGCGCTACTTTTTATTGTGCTGTGCTCTCTAAAATAGTCATTGAATCAAGTGTTTATTTATGTAGGTAAACATAAATATTTAACAACCAGTTAAAATACACCAGAATGCAGGAAATGGCATCTACTTTATTCTAAATCTTCTGGGGGAGGGACACCAGAACCCCCCACCCCCCACATGATAGCTTCTTATGCCAATGCAATGGCCACCACGTTGTTCAAGCCAAGAGCCATTGTCAACACCAGGGGCTAAGCACCCTAAAGGGCAGATTCTAGAATCGCCCCATGTACTATTCTAAATTGATCGTTTGTCCCAGGATTTTTTATTTTTCTCATTTTCTCTCTGCTGTTTCATATCTTATCTAGTTGTATTCCCTTCCCTCTGAAAGCAAGAATTACACCAATGACAAGATAAAGGCCTCCGTGTAGTTATTTTCATAAACACAGTAATGCTAATGTTGGAGCCTCTCATCTGATTTGTGTGCTTTATAAATATATTCCTGCCAACTTGTTCTTCTGAATTCAGATTTTACTGGTTTTATGTTGTTTTTTTCCTCTTCCTATAACATTTTTATATGAGTCTTCTGCAGTGCTGCTGAAGAGAGATCAAGGCTGCAAACAGTCTGAATTGCTGCTCATGTTGCGGAAGATATTTAGACTTTTTCACAACGGGGGAATCAATTCAGTGTGCATTTCTGAAAGAGTTTATTTGGTCTGTAGCTGCCATTCAGAGTCCTTTGTGCGATTTCAGCAACACGCGTGGTGTTGGGCTGTAAAGTGTTTGTTCACTTGCTGGAATGATGATTTCTCAGTGATGAACCTGTTTTCAGCCGACATCTGGAATACGCGACTGGCCCACGTATCGGCAATTAGAACTCCATTTCAGTCTGGATTGCAGATTTTTTTTAATTCAAACTGGTTTTTATTCAAATTTCAGGCTGTGAGAAAATAAAGGTCTGTTGGTCAAATTTTTTATTTTTTTTATGCTGCAAGATTTCAACAACTACGAAAGAAATGGATTTGCTTATTTCTGGTTTAAACTTGTATTTTCGGATTTTCTGATTTTTATTTTTTAAAATACATGTTGTTCAGAAGTTTACATCCACTCATCATGGAAATGAACGTCATGTTAGTTTTGACTTCTGTCACTTGATATGAACCTTTTTCAGAGTGGAAATATTAAACAACACACAACTTCTGGTGTTTTAAAAACACAAATTGTGTGCGCATAAGGTTGTTAACTTGCCTTTTATCTTCTCGTTCCCTTATCAGTCATGTCACTCGGTGCAATATAAATGCTATGGGAAATTGCGCTCCGCGCGATTACCTGAAGGAATACAATCACGCCTTTACAGCAGGGGCGTCAGCGTCGCGCCAGAGGCCCCGCCCTCTGAGTACTTAAGCCACTGACGCCCATCCATCGATCTCTTATTGCCCTTCACCTCGCTTAAACCTGAACTCTCTCTCTCTTCGCGGGACTTCTCTGTTGCTTCATCGCTCGACCAGAGGTGAGCTTGCTCCCTACACAGAGCGTACAGAGAATTATTCCTGCGTACTACTGGGCTAGCGAAAGCTAGTCCGGCACATTTTTCCTTAACCCCAAAGTTTTTTCTTCTCCTCTTTCCGCAGATTGCTTCGCTCGATGGCGCTAACTGCGTCACACCGCTACCTCTTCTAATTCATAGCAGGCTAGCCAGCGAAAGCGGCGCGACGGAGGAGACGTCTTTAAAAAAAAAAGATCTTGGAAGGACTCGCTCGTCTTATCTCGGACATGCCTCCGGAGAAAGGAAAGCAAAAGACAAGACTTCCAAAAAAGACCAGCAGGATGGCGAGCCCAACCTCGCGCGCCTGCCCCAGCGGATGCGGTTTTTCCCTCTCAGCGACGGACACCCACGAGGCCTGTCCCGTCTGCTTGGGGATGCTGCACGTGAAAATGGCGCTGGACGCGCCCGAGTCTTGCCCACACTGCAGCCAGATGCTGGAGGCGGTGAGGAGGCACCGGGCGGACTTCGTCGCCAAGGCCATGGGGGCTGCTGCGGCGCCAGCAGACCCGGACACTACTGAGCCTCTGACTCCCACGCCGGAGCTCGAGAGCATGGCTTTGGATGACAGCACCTGAGTCGAATGGGGCGACGGCCCAGATGTGCTGGCTCCCATGGTGGACTTAACAGTCGAATTTGACACTCGAGGCATGATGAACGAGGATGAGATCTCGATTTCAGCCTCAGGTGAATTTTCTGTGGATGACGCCGA
Organism: Garcialebias charrua; assembly: GCA_038048925.1. Taxonomy (NCBI): domain Eukaryota; kingdom Metazoa; phylum Chordata; class Actinopteri; order Cyprinodontiformes; family Rivulidae; genus Garcialebias; species Garcialebias charrua. The sequence continues at coordinate 13,632 of JBBPBX010018293.1, read as the reverse complement.
CGTCGAATATGAGGAACAGGGAGAAGACCTCTCCCGCACCCCGGTGCCTGTGCTCCTGACTTTTCCATCCCTGCTCTGTTTGACTTGTGTCACAGAGCAGCGGACGCACTGCAGATCCCATGGCCGGAGCCTCCACCTCGTCAACAAGTCACGAGGTTGGCAGGAAATTATTTTTATTCAAAGCAGCAGGCCGCCACGAGGCAAAGGATGCCCGTCTTTCCGGACTTCCTCACAGAGCTGACTCGCACCTGGTCTCAGCCCAGAGCTCCCATGCTGCTGCCGCTCTCGCAGTTTCTCGACGTGGACGGGATGGATGAAGTGGGAATAGCCAATGTGCCTCAAATTGAGGACACGCTGGCGTCTCATCTGGCTCCCAAGTCATCCGGGACAAAACCAACTCTCCCCAGCAAAGCCTGTCGAGCTTCGGCTTCTCTGCTCGAGAAATGCTACAGAGCTCAGGGCCTCGCGGCGCGCGCAATGAACGCGTCCTCCATGATGCAAGCGTACCTGGCTGAAAAACTACAGGAGCTCCAGGTAACGACAGACAAGCAAGCTGCCTCCGAGCTGCTGGATGAAGCCCGCAGGGCAACAGACTTTGTGCTCCGCATGATGGGGACAGCGGCTGTTGCACAAGGCAGAGGCATGGCTGAGGTGGTCATCGCAATACGCCATCTGTGGATGACCCTAACTGACCTCCCAGAGGGACAGAAAATTCATTTTCTCCACCATTCGATAGAACCGACAGGACTTTTTGGAAAAGCGCTGGATCGAATTCAGACCAAGCTGGACCAGAGGCGCAAACAGGCTGAAGCTCTCCGGGTAGGCATCCCCAGGAGAGCCTTCCTGGCCACCTATTCATCGGATGCCAGTAAGGGACGGGGGAGCCAAGGCAGAAGCCTGCAGGCCAACACCAGTATCACACGTTCACAAAGGCAGTTGGGATGAAACTGCAGCGTGTGTAAACACTCAGTGCAGAACAGAAATAGCACCAGGGCTAAATCAGACACCTCTTCCCTTTAATCGAAGAGGACTGAACTCTCTGTCACCAACCAATCTAAAGTCTGCTCAACACAAAGGACCATCTCCACATTCTCCTGCTGAAGCTGTCTCCTTATTCTCAATGGGCGACACGCCATGCTCAAACAGTGATCCTGCAGCATGTGACTGCGCTCACTGTGCTGACCCAACCAGGAAACGGGCTGGAGTCAAGAGATCTGCTCGTTTACAAAACTTGCAACCCCTCCGATCCATGACCCCCAACATGAAGAGGAAAAACAGACATTCTGTTCAGCTTTTGTCTAATAATGACAGCAGATTGCTTCTGTCTCCAAACACTCTCGATCAGAGTAGTATGGCGGTACATCTGCAGGAAAGCCCTCTCCCTAACGTGGTTGACCTTCAAATGGAGCTTATTGGTAAATTGAGCTTATTTATATAGTGCTTTCCAGTCCCCTGTGAGGAGCCCCAAAGCGCTTTACAATACCAACCATCCACCCATTCATTCAGACATTCATACACCGGTAGTGGTAGCCTGCCTTGCAAGGCGCCATCCAGACCTGCCGGGAGCAATTTGGGGTTAAGTGTCTTGCCCAGGGACACAACGACACATGACTTCAAGGGACCACAGAAATTAGGGCCCTTGAGGGAGAGCTGGTTCCACCACCTGCTCCTCTTCAGGGATCCTCCACGTCACCAGAAGGAACAGTTTCGCCACTTAGGCTGAGAACTGTGGCAAATTTCAGCTTGGTGGTGGAGAGGAACAAGCTGGTGGCCTCAGACCTGCCAGAGAACGTGGTAAATACCATTCAAAACGCACGAGCTGTGTCAACACAGTCTCTCTACGCCTGGAAATGGCATATTTTTGAAGCTTGGTGCACAGAAAGAAATACTATTTCTTATTCATGTGACTTGTCCCAGCTCCTCACCTTCCTTCAGGACCTGTTGGAGAAAGGTCGCTCTTTCTCAACGATTAAGGTGTTCCTATCAGCAATTTCAGCTTGTCACAAGGGCTGGGGGAGCAGGACGCCTGGTGCGCACCCGCTCATAATAAGATTTATAAAGAGCGTGCTAAGTAAGAGACCCCCCAGTAGGATCTTGACCCCTGGATGGGATCTTAGTATGGTCTTGGGGGCTCTCTGTGACCCCCCATTCGAACCACTGAGCGAGATTAAGATAGATTTATTATCTTATAAGACCGCTCTTCTCCTGGCTCTTTGCTCGGCGAAACGTGTGGGTGACCTCCATGCTTTGTCCGTACATCCAATGTGTACCAGGTTTGCCCCTGACGGGTCAAAGGTCACCCTAAGGCCTAATCCTGCATATATCCCCAAGGTTTTGACTTTAAACCCCAGAAGTCTGGACTTTGATCTCTCTTCTTTTCCACCTGCTCCTGTCCTCACTCAGGAACAGGAAAGGCTGAAGGCTCTCTGCCCCGTGAGAGCTTTAAGCACTTACATGCAGAGAACAGCCGAATGGAGAAAAACAAATCAACTGTTTGTGTGCTTTGCTGCACCAGCTACAGGAAAGGCCCTATCAAAGCAACGCCTCTCACACTGGGTGACTGAGGCCATTAAAAGGGCGTACAGTAGCAAAGGTCAACAGGTGCCCTCTGGAGTGCGTGCCCACTCCACTCGGGGCTTGGCCACCTCGTGGTCACTGTTCAAGGGTGTACCAGTTGCAGACATCTGTGCTGCTGCGAACTGGAGCTCAATGAACACGTTTGCAAAGCATTACAGTTTGGATGTTACTGCGTGTGATGTCACTCAGGCTGTCCTTTCTAACACACAGTAGAAAGCAGCCTTGGGATGCCTGCTGAATAAAGGCGGACGTTCACACTAGCATGCATTTTACTGAGCATTTCAAGGGCGTGATTGAATTACGTTCCCATAGCATTTATGTTGCACCGAGTGACATGACTGATAAGGGAACTGAAAGTTATGCACCATAACTCATGTTCCCTGAAGGAAGGGAACGAGGTGCAACATACCTGGCCCTTTCAATGCTGAAAGCTCGGTGAAGTGCATTTTGGAGATCGATGGATGGGCGTCAGCGGCTTAAGTACCCAGAGAGCAGGGCCTCTGGCGCGACGCTGACACCCCTGCCGTAAAGGCGTGATTGTATTCCTTCAGGTAATTGTGCGGATCGCAATTTCCCATAGCATTTATGTTGCACCTCGTTCCCTTCCTTCAGGGACCATGAGTTATGGTGCATAACTTTCAGTTAGCGATTATGATCGACTGCAGCCGTTGCGTTCTCTTTGCAAGGATACAAATAATTAGTTTCCCAGCTCTCGTTGGATTAACCACCACTGAATAGAAGGAACGTCTAAGAAACTTTGAAGATCTAAAAAGAAAATGTTTGAGATATTTGGGGAACAATTCATGCGCCACTGATGTTTGAGCCAGCTACGAATTATTAGGACTGTCAATGTGAAGTTTTTTCTTCTTCCTAGAACTGTACAAAAAATTAAAAAACAATAGTTTTGAGGGAACTTACTGACATTTTCATGCTGCCCAATGCTTCCCACACACCTGGTTCGAATGTGTTAATCTGCACATCTGTCCTGTCTTTAGCTCCCCTCAGTGTAAATATACAGCTGAGTAAACTGTGAATAATTTAATTTAAAAAGTAACAAACATTTTTTGGGCTGCATTCAGTCCATTTCTGTCAAAAGTTAAAAATCAACAGACTTCTTCAGTTTGTTTGGTGAACAGAGCTCAGACTCCTGAACAGACTTTGTTCAGTGGTTCTGACAGAACCCAGTTCTCCTCAGCAGCCAGTTCAGTCCATATCCTTTTGTCCTGGTTTCCGAGCACACTGCAGCATAAAGAACATCAGCTGGGAAAACCTCAGCAGTGGGTTTAAGAGATACCAAAACCCCACAATGCATACCAAACAAACTGAACCATGGGTAATGAGTAACCATTAATCACTGTTTTCATGTCCACATGTCTTGTCAAGACCACCACTTGGTGTTTCATGACCCCAGGTAGGGTTCCAAACCCAACCTCCAGAACCACTGCCTTAAGTATAAATTGATTTGAAAGTATTTTTGGTCGTCAAAAGAAAAAAAAAAGGATTTCCTGATAAGTCAAGTCCTTTGGATGGTTTCTTTTTGTTGAAACATTTTTTTTTTCATCCAGCTTCAAGGTTCTTTATTGTCATCCACACCACATGTGGTACATGAGGTGGAACTAAATTGTAGGTCCCAGTTACACCCAAAATTAGCAAAAATGTAAAGTATAAAAAGAAACCGTGTACAAGGATCTAAGATATATGCTAAACACTAATAATGTACTACAGGTAGTCCCCGACTTACGAGCGCTCTTACTTACGAGGTTCCGGATGTACGAGCTGGCGAACGAGCAGTAAATTTGTAAAGAACATACAAAAATACAGCACTTTTATGTGTTTTTAGATGAAAGTGTGTTAGCTAACCGTTTGGAAACAAGTTTCTGATCATGTTTATGAACTAGTATGAACATTTGCAGTGGTGGGCCACCGACCGCAAGGTAGCGCTATTGCGCTAATCCGCTTATAGCGTAGCTAAATAATCTGTTAGCTTTACAGCGGATTGACTAAGTTTTATAATTCATAAGCGGATTTATGCTATTTTTATTTAAAATGCAGTACCGCTAATAACTAATTATCTATCAGTAAAAACGAAATAACGTATTTACGAGCAGCGCCGGATGTGGTCCGTGACAAAAAAGCGTCCCCCTCAGTCTCTTGGTGTGTGCTCTCTCTATCAGTTAGCAGCCAGTGTGTTACTCTGGAGCCTTATTGCTTGTTTTCGAAGAGTCAGACGAAGACTTTTTAACATGGAGGGTGAACTTATGGATGTTTCTCAGGGCCTACGCGACGCGTCTGGATTTAAAAATAGAATTTCGCCACATTAGCACTCTTCAAAATGGCGTCCGCGACGGCCAAAGAAGCCAGGATTTTACAACAAAACACGGTAAAACAATTATTTCTTTGCTGAGAAAAAATATATTTCATAGCTGACGTTATAGCACAAGTTTTTCTGAGCTTGAGAGTTTCACGAAATGGTCAAATCTGCTGGATTTAAAAAAAGTAGTTCACCATTAGGACTCTTCAAAATGGCGTCCGCAGGGCAGCAAACTTACATACTCAGGGAATCACAAGGAACTCAGGAGACAGAGGCAACAGGAGACAATGCCAGGACAATGATAAACACAGAGATACAGACTTATTTTTGATTTGATTTGATGTTCATTCATTCATTTTAAAAGAACAATACAAAACAGTTTCATCAGATACAAGGATGAATAGACTTTTAGCTGAATGGATGGATGGATAGACAGTTAGCTGGATGGCTGGATGGATGATCTTTAACAAGTTCTAAAATCATTAAAATTTAACCTCAGCTTGTGCCTCTGACCCAACAGAACCTCCTTCAGCAGCAGAACCCTCTGTGGTTCTCTGACTTCATCAGTCTGCAGGACTTCATCAGTCTCTCTCCTGGTTCTGGAGGAGTTCTGACCCACTCTTCTTTCCATTGTTGCTTCAGTTCTTTGAGGTTTCTGCTCAGCTCTCTGAAGGTTTCAGGTTCAGGTTCTGGACTCTGACTGGGCCGTTGATTTGATTTGATTTGATGTTTATTCATTCATTTTAAAAGAACAATACAAAACAGTTTCATCAGATACAAGAATACAAGTAGGATAAAATGAAAGGAGCAGAAAGAAGATGAAATCTTATTATATCTGCCCCTTATTTATTTCACAGTTTGTTCAACCAATGATAACCTTCAAACTACATCACAAAATGAATAACTCTACTTAATTTTTCTAACTGTAATACACAAACACACTAAGCTTCATCATATATAGTTTTTGAGCAAGTCCTTTTCGACCTTTTTCTTAAATGTATACATTGGGCAGCACGGTGGCACAACTGGTAGAGCTGCTGCCTCTCAGCGAGAAGGTTGCCGGTTCAAATCCCGGTCCGGGGCCTTTCTGGGTGGAGTTTGCATGTTCTCCCCGTGCATGCGTGGGTTTCCTCCGGGTACTCCGGTTTCCTCCCACAGACCAAAAAACATGCTTGTTAGGCTGATTGGTGACTCTAAATTGACCCTAGGTGTGAGTGTGAGAGTGGATGGTTGTTTGGTGTGAGTGAGACAGGTCCCTCTTGTAAATGAGTCCCCGTGACTCAACGAGGCTAGCCTGTATAAATAAAGGTTGAATGAATGAATGAATGAATTGATTTTGCATTTTTAACATCACTCTCCAGAACATTCCACAATCCAACTCCCTGAATTGAGGTAGACCGTCCCTTTAAGCTGGTTCTGAATTGTGGTTTGATGAATATCTGTCCCTTTAAGATTGTAATAACTTTGTCTAAATTTCTTTGGATATTTAAAGGTAATGTGTTATTATGAGCCCTATACATAACTGATAAAATACTATATTCTACCAATTCCTGGAATTTCAATAAATTTAGCTGAAGAAACAAGGTGTTTGATGGGTGACTGAAATGTTTTCTGGTGATTACTCTTACAGCTCTCTTTTGTAAAATAAAAACAGGCTTTGTAATTGTTTTGCACGCTTTTCCCCAAACCTCAATACAATAGATTAAATGTGGAACAATGATTGTGTTATACAACATATACAGAGCTTTATCAATTAAAAAATCCCTGACTTTATATACAGGTACATGAACACACAGCATGACAATCACAAACACCTGGACAACAAAATGGAGGAGATAAGCAAGACAATTAACAGAGAGACCAGGGAGTGTAGGGATGGGGACCCACCACCTGAGAGCAACATGCTTACAACTGTTATCTTGAAGTTCTAGGGTGTAGAGAGCCACAGAAACGGTTATGGTAGGCCGGATTTGGCCCACGGGCCTTGAGTTTCACACAAAAAAAAACAGCCAAATATGTCAGCAGTTTAGCTAACAGACTTTGGAATGGGTACATTTTGTCCTTGTGAAACCTGTTGAAGAGAACCAAACTAAATACTCTGAAACTCAAACAACTTACTGTATAACAGTTCATGCACCGCTAGTTGGCAGTGTAGTGCAAATATTGCATAACTTGCTGCTACCAATTGTTGAATTTAATTAGCGGATTAGAATTAGCTTCCCCTAATTTTCATAAGACATTAGTGCTTTTGAAATTGCGGACCTAAATAAATTAATTAGTGCTTTAGAAATAGCGGAACTAATTTTTGGATGAGCGTTGCCCACCACTGAACATTTGTGATGAAAAACGAGTGTTCGTAGTAGCGCTAGCATAAATTTTCCGACTTACGACAGAAAATCCGGACTTACGAGAACACGTGTTTCGGGTTCCGACGTACAAGATTTCGTGTTACGAGACAGTCGTAGGAACGGAACTCGCTCGTAAGTCGGGGACTAGCTGTATATTTAAGTGTATTAAACAGTAGCCTAAACATGAGTCTTTAGTGAACAGATGGTATGAATACAGCAGCTTAAGACAAGAAATCAGCAGCATAGATAATCAGCAGCACAGATAAAGTGACATATAACCAATTAAAGTGGCATTACCATAATTTTTCTGGATTCATGAGTCTAACAGCCTCAGGGTAGAAGCTGTTCCTCAGTCTAGTGGTTCTACACTTAATGCTCCTTAACCTCCGTCCTGAGGGGAGTGGGGCAAAAAGTGTGTGTGCTGGGTGAGTGGGGTCATTCATGATGCAGGTGGCTCTCTTCCTGCATCTGGAGGTGTAAATGTCTGTGATGGTGGGGAGACTGACTCCAACATCTGTGCAGCCTTCACCACTCTCTGCAGAGCTTTTCTTTCTGCAGCTGTGCAGCCTCCATGCCACACATTGATGCTGGAGCACAGGATGCTCTCCACTGCACACCTGTAGAAGGAGGTGAGGACTGAGCTTCCCAGACCAGCTCACCCCAGGAAGTAGAGTCTCTGATGAGCTTTCTTGATCAGGCTGGTGGTGGTGTTGCTCCAGCTGAGGTTGTCATTCAGGTGCACACCCAAGAACTTGCAGCTGTAGACCACTTCCACTGCAAATCCTAAAGACTTCATCAGTCCGAGGAGCCGCAACAAACTCAGTCTTAAATAGCACTTTCTCATAGTGGGTCAACTAGTTCGTACGGAAGCGTAGTGATGACACCTGGAGAAAATTTTTTGGGGGGCTTATCACGTAATAACGTGATACGTATCACGTTATTACGTGATACGTATCACGTAATATCACGTTATTGGGTGATACGTATCACGCACGTTATTACGTGATACGTATCACGTAATAACGTGATACATATCACGTTATTACGTGATATTATCACGTTATTACGTGATATTATCACGTTATTACGTGATAATATCACGTTATTACGTGATACGCATCACGTTATTACGTGATACATATCACGTAATAACGTGATATTATCACGTAATAACGTGATACGTATAGATGTCCATCCACATGGTATCAGCACCATTACCCATAATGTAAGTTCGCCCATACGCTTGTTTTTGCCTGCACAATGGCTAATTTACAGAATTTCATCCAGTTTTACTTCATGCTTGGTCTAAAACATGGAGAGATACTGATGATGCTTCGCACTGTGGATGACATCATCATCAGTATGCGCACTCTGAGAAGAATCCTGAGCAGAATGGGACAGTTCAATAGTTAAAAATAAACAAAAATAAAAATAAACAAAAAGGCACATCTAACCGCATTTTAGGAGAGAATATAAACAAAGTAACATAACACAGCTTTCAGAGTTTAATAAACAATGATAAATTGCTAATTTGAAATAATATGGAGCAATGAAACATGTTAGTGTACTGTAATATGTAAAAAAACAAAAGAGTTGCCTGGGAGAGTCTGTCCATATGACAGCTATCAGTCGTACACAGCACAAATCTGGCCTTTATTGAAGAGTGTCAAGAAGAAAGCTATTTCTCAAATATATCCTTAAGAAAATGTTGTTTCAAGTTTGTCACAAGCCACCAGGGAGACACACCAAGCATGTGGAAGACGTTGCTCTGGTCACCTGAATCCAAAATCAGAACTGTTTGTCCACAATTCAAAACTATCAGTTTGGCTTTAAAGCAACACAGCTCATCACCCTGAACACACCATCCACTGTCAAACATGGTAGTGGCAGCATCATGGTTTGGGCCTGCTTTTCTTAAGCATGGGCATGGAAGATGCTCAGAATTGATGGAAAGATGGATGGTGCCAAATACTGGAACATTAAGGAATAAAACCTGTTTGAGTCTTCAAGAGACCTGAGACTGTGATCGAGTTTTATCTTCCATCAAGACAATGATGATTGTATTCATATTCACACTATTATTTAAACTAAAGACTGACATCAGTCATTTCACTATAAATAGTTTAAGACCTAGAATTCATTTAAATAAGATACATAAGTTCACCCTGCATGCAGAGTTTTGGACTAACTATGATCTTAGGTTGAGAACGGACTGAGTTGCAGCCGTTTTGGTCGAACTAGAAAAATATCTACAAGTAATTTCATGCACATAAAAAGGATGCAATGCTCAGAGTGGGTGTTGTGAATGACTCTCTGTAACTACCACAAACATTTTTGTTAAAAAAGGCAGTGTTTTAATCTGGACTGCTTACTCAAAGAATTGGGTTAATGGTTTCTAAAGAGAAACACAAACTGCAGTCAGTGTTCGTTGATCACATTAATGGGCATTTTGGGGTTTTTAAAGGGAGCAAGCTAACAGAGCTACAACCTGATGGCCTTTCATAGAAAATGCAGATGTTTGATAAGGAAAAAATGTGGGGGAAAAAACCCGCTCGTGTTTAGTTTTCATGAAACTGCGAAAAACCACATTAAGCTTATTTTGAGTGAAGTTTGGATCTCTGTCTTTAATGCATATCTTAGAGATATTAGTAGAGAAATGTAGAATATACCCAATAATTAAAGGAACTGAATGAAGAAATGTAAGTTTGGTGATAAACATGGGAGTTAGAGTTAGTTTATCAGAAATTTATTCAGGAGTAAATTAACCAAGACAAATCAAGTACATGGGAATGCTAGTTTTCTGAATGAAAAGGTTGACACTTTCAAAACTTTGTAGTATCAAACTCTTGGTCAAGAAAGTGGAGAACTTTAAACTGTTTAAGTGTGCATCTTAATCATCTTGTTTTGGAGGTCAGACCTGCAGTTCTAGGCTCTACAGTACATCCCTTAATTTGCATTTCATCTGGAACTACCTACTGGATGAAAGCAGCACAGAAGCCAGCCTCTCTCCCATTGTGTGGGTAATGGTGCTGATACCATGTGGATGGACATCTATACTCATCACGTAATAACGTGATACGTATCACGTTATTACGTGATACGTATCACGTTATTACGTGATACGTATCACATAATAACGTGATATTATCATGTAATAACGTGATAATATCACATAATAACGTGATAATATCACGTAATAACGTGATACGTATCACGTAATAACGTGATATGTATCACGTAATAACTTGATAGTATCACGTAATAACGTGATATACGTTATCACGTAATAACGTGATAATATCACGTAATAACGTGATATTATCACGTAATAACGTGATACGTATCACGTAATAACGTGATAATATCACGTAATAACGTGATATTATCACGTAATAACGTGATACGTATCACGTTATTACGTGATACGTATCACGTAATAACGTGATACGTATCACATAATAACGTGATACGTATCACGTAATACGTATCACGTTATTACGTGATAAGCCCCCCCAAAAAAATTCTCCAGGTGTCATCACTACGCTTCCGTAAGTTTGATAATGTTTTGATTATCTTTGATAAATGATGGACTTTTTTGTCATCTTTCAATGACCGATCGTCTTAAATCTCTTCTTCTCTTCTGCACTTCCTGCCCTGAACATGTCCAGTCATGTCTAAGATACTGTAGTCAATGAACTGCACTTAAAGAAAAATATCGACATCTTAAAGTTAAATTTCACAATTCTGTTTTGAGTGAAGGTTTGCTCTGGGACTTGTGTTTGGATGAGTTGTATTGTATTCTAACATTCTTGATTTTTTTTTACACCTTTAATGTCACTGCATGTATGTGAGCCATGTGGAGCTGTTACCTGTACTTGTGTCAATTCACTGCACGTGCTTATTAAAATATGTTTCTCCTCAGAAGATCTCTTGTCAGTGGAGTCTCTTGGTTGTTAGATGTAAAATTAAGAAGTTCAGAAGTCCATAATGGTGGAAAACTACACTTTTCAAATGACCTAAATTGGGCTCTCGGCATTGTAAATTATTTCCTGTAAAATTGACATAGTTCACCCTCTTGCTGTTTGTCCTTCTTGACTTTCTCTGCACTTGAGCACTTCCCTCTTGTCTTCAAATCTTTGTTCCCTGCTATCACACCTGTTCTGCTTATACATTTGAATTGGTGGTTTCTGCTTTTCTTCTGTCCCCTGTTCACCTCGGTCTCTGCAGACAGCCATTGGCAGCTCTGAGCTGTTTGGTTGTGATGTGGTCAGACTGCGGTCTGTTTGCACTGCCACTGTGGTTCATTCTGCTCGCTTGCTCTCTGCTACTTAGCCCCATCTGGACCCGGCAGACTGCCTTGACACTCGCTCAGATGGTTGACTGACTGCTGCAAAATTGAGGCACTGGAGTAAATTCATCCAGGCACACATACTTACAGCCATTACCACAGGCCAAACATAAACTATTCTTGTGCGTCCCAAGAGGCACTGCCAAGCTTTTAGTCCTTTAGTCCTAACAAGTCTGCTGCCACTTGTTTTCTGCTTAATGCTTCCTGTCGTCCATAGTCTGTAACAATCCCACCAAATGTTATTTATCAACTAGTCATTGAAATCTGCAGAAAATGTGTCAATGATAGACATAAGAATGGTCAGCAGAGGTTGTTATGTACTAATATGAAGTGATGCAGAAGATGCAGGCTGTTCTTGTTCAGGGCCGCAGCTAGAGGCAAATTTAAGATGGCACCAGCAAAAGAAATAAAAAATAGATTTGTTTCTAAAGCCTAGGCCACATTGTTTTTGATTGGATAGTTAATTTAAAAAAATTAAGTGGGGTTGCACTGGGGCGGCACGGTGGCACAGTTTGTAGAGCTTCAGCGAGAAGGTCCCCGGATCAAATCGCAGCCAAGGGGCCATTTTGAGTGGAGTTTGCATGTTCTATCCATGCATGTGTGGGTTTTCTTCCACAGACCAAAAACATGCATGTTAGGCTGATTGGTAACTCTCGTCACTTCTCTGTCTCTATGTGTCCCTGTGATGGACTGGAGACTTGTCCAGGGTGTCCTCCACCTCTCACACAGTGACTGCTGGACATGGACACCAGTGACTCCTGCAAACCAAAAAAGAAGCGAGTAAAGATAATGGATGGATGGATGGATGGATGGGGTTGCGCTGAGCAGATGATGTCTTACCTGCAGAAGACATGCTGTAGTCAAGCTAACAGCTACTGTGTTTAGAGTTCGTTCAAAAGCAAACTCATACCATACCATTTTATTTATAGAGCGCTTAAAACAGCAACAAGGCCAACCAAAGTGCTGTGCAGGAGAAACAAACAAGTAAAGCACACAGTAAACAATACATAAATCCAAAAGGAAAAAGACAATAACAAATGATCAATCATTTGGAACAACTCTTGAGTTCCCGAGATTGCTATTGTCAGGATCCCACTCCCCCCAACTTCTCACTTTTGCATAAAGTGGCTGTTGTTGTTTTCCCATCAAAATATATTTACTTGTGATTATTTGCACTGAGGCAGCTTATCGCATTTTGCCATGACTCACAGCTTCAGTGTGTCAACTATACAAAACTAAAACTACAGACATTATATGTATAAATGATCAAAGTCAAAGTCAACTTTATTGTCAGAACTGCAATATGTACAGGACATACACAGGATTGAAATTGCGTTTCTCTCAGTCCCTCGGTGCAACAGTAACCATTTAAACACTAAAACATTTAATAAACATAAGCATAAAATAGTAAAAGTGTAACACTGTCCTGAGTTTTTGCATAGTAGTATAAAAGTATGAAAATTTACACCAACACTAAAACACTAAACATTTAATGAACATAAGCATAAAATGAAATAATAAAAGTGTAATACTGTCCTGAGTTTTTGCATAGTAGTATAAAAAGTATATCTATAAAATAAACTGAAGGTGCATTGACATTTGCAAAGAGTGGCAAAGCAGCATATGAGCATATGATGGACGTTTTTTTTTAGAAAGAAAACGTTTGAATGAGCCAGATTCAACACTAGAAAAGTAAAAAGCAAAACACAGGTGCTGTTTGGTTGAGAAAATAGTGACAATGTGCATAACTGCTAAAGTAACTAAAGACGAGTTTTACAAATGTCTTTTATAGCATTTCTTCAAACTGCTGAATGTTATTTTAGATAGTAGAACGTTGGCGATCCTTAGATTCTGCTTGGTTGACCATTTTCTAGCTTTGAAAATTTTACCTTTTTTCTCTTTCTTTGGCCACAACAAGCTAACTCACACAAAGATTTGGCAATTGTTTTTATTCCGGACCAGATGAACGGGTCATTAACGGGCTTCTGCAGAACTTGATGACATGCTGAGGAGGTAATTGAATCATTTGAATCAGCAAGGTAGAGCAG
>JBBPBX010018292.1:29900-40427 GCA_038048925.1 Garcialebias charrua | reverse complement strand
GATACAGTTAATCTATGAGCAAAATAATTAAATTTAAAGTTTAAATATAATTATTTTGCTCATAGATTAACTGTATCTTTATATTTAATATAAATTTTAAACACATACAAAGTACAAAAATAATATACAATATAACAATATGTAATAATATTCAAAAATGAAGCTTCAAAAAGTAATCAATGGATGCAAATCTACAACTAGTTATTTATTTAGTTATTTAGTTAAACAGTTTAAGATTGCTGCTAAAGCAAATTAACCTTATCCAACACAAAAATGGCTATTATAGTAAGCAGGTTTTACAGACATAATGTTCAAATTTGGGGTGGTAGTAGCTGAACATAATCTCAAACACAATATTTCATTGCTACGCAGTGTGCAAAAAAGTTTTATTACAACTTTGGCATTCACTGTTAGCACCAATGTTGTTTGCGTTTTAGCACATTATCTCATGACCACTGGATAGATTTTAATCAAATGTTCAGAAACAAATAACTGAATGTGAATCGGCAACTGATTAACTTTTGATGACAACCCAGTTTACCGTGGCTGCCACAGCTAACCGAACTAAGCCAACACAACATTGGTCATATATCTGAATTATGCAGATATTGAGTTAAAATTGGGGCAGTGGTAGCTGAACGTACGGTATGGTCATATACACAACATGTTCCAGTGCTAATAAATTATGCTAAATCATGTGATATATTGCAATATTGTGTGAGATTCCACAAATAATTTGATCAAAATGGCTCTGACTCCATCATTTCTCAGCATAAGACATTCTGCTGGCAATGTGCATTCCTTCAAAAAATAGCACTTCATTACATTTTTGTCATTTATAGAAGTCAAAATGTGACAGTTGTTAAAAGTAGACCAGAAAATCCACTACCAACTATACTAATTTCTGATTACTCCCTTAAGTATTTGTTGTAATGTTCATAAATTAACCGATAGACTAGGTTTCCTCATGCACAGGGTACCTACCAACCTCCGAGGCCATCACAGTGATGTTGTGCCATGCTGCTACTTCTCTGTCCAGAGGCTGCGTTGTACGTACAACTCCGCTGCTTTCATCAATTCTAAAGAATCTTTCTTCATCCTCTTTGCTGTCCAAGTAATATCTGTTTGGAAAAAAATATTGCATTGTTTATGTAAGCACATAAATATTACAAGAGTTTATACAATTGGAGAATTGGCTGGAAGAGATGAGACAATTTAACAGAAATGTCAGTCAAACTTCAAAGAAAGGACATTTTATTCCTACAATAATCCTGATGATACACATGGTATACATATAAACACATAAAGATATAACTCCATTTATTAAATATCCATGAAACCATGATTAACAAAACAACTTAAATTTAATTAGTATGAAACTTTTTTTTTAATCATTGGTACAAGATGAACTCTGAAAACTAGCGGTCACTATTTGCTCCTTTAACACCATTAGATTGTAGGTAAATAGGTATATTAACTCAGCAGATTATTTCAGAAGGCACCGTAAGTTATAACTTAACTCTTAATGTGATTTCTGAATGGACCGAGGTGGCGAATGTCATCAGAGCCAACCCAAACCTGATGTACCTTTGTGTATCAAAGCAAGGTAGCAACAGAGGCAAAACAGTCAACGTGTGAAAAAGTAATTTGGCTTTGAGGCTCAGGGATGTAATGAAGTGATGAGGTTGCAGGGTTAAATAGCAATAAACAGATGTAAGGGAAGATAGATAATGACACACAAAAACTTTGTATTTAGTTATAAGGACAAAGATAACCTGAAAGTTAAAGACCGTGTAAAGTGAAATTAAATTTGTGTTTTTATTTTGTCACACGGCATAAATATGTGTTATTAATCACCCATATAAATCTGACTGATTAAAAACATTGATTTCCTTATAAAATTAAGTCTCAAAAATCATGAAAAAACATGATTTTGACTTGCTCTAGAACGCTGGGGGCGTGTCGCACGTGGGCGTGATTTCAGCGCAGTACTGCGCCATGTCCAGCCCCCTTCAGAGCTGAGCTGTGTGGGGAGGCATACGGGGGAAGCAGAGATCACCTGCTCTGTTTTTATCTGAGTTCTGGCTTCCAGCAGCTCCTTTTTCCAAGAGTTACGCTGTTTTTAGTGCACTAACAACTCTGGTTATGTTTTTAAAGTTGAGGACACATAACTCCGCTGTTATAATCAGCGCTATTTTAGAAGATGAGCGGACTCGCGGTCCGAACCGGTCACATCGCATGCGGGGTCTGATCGCCACACACACACACACACACACACACACGCGGACTCGCGGTCCGAACCGGTCACATCGCATGCGGGGTCTGATCGCCACACACACACACACACACACGCGGGCGCGCGCGCGACCCGGTCACATCGCATGCGGGGTCTGATCGCCACACACACACACGCGCGCGCGCGACCCGGTCACATCGCATGCGGGGTCTGATCGCCACACACACACACGCGCGCGCGCGACCCGGTCACATGCATGCGGGGTCTGATCGCCACACACACGCGCGCGCGCGGGGGGGGGGGCGGAGGTGCGCGGAGGTGCAGGTGGCATGTGGTCGCTCCAGCAGCACGCCAGTACTGGAGGGAGACGGTCGGTAGCGAGTGAACGGCTCCACCGAAGAACGCATTTATAACGGCTGGAGCTGCAGGGGGTGGGGCTTGTGACCGCGTGACGAAACGCGGTCACATTTAAACCACGCCTAAAAAATCCTGAAAGAGAAATGTGTTTATACACAGTTTGATCTATAACTCCAAAATTAATTGAGCTACAATTTTGAGACTTTTTACTCATTTACAAGATTACAATTACGACATTTATAATGTTTATTGAAGAAAATGTTGAAATTCACTTTACACGGTCTTTAAGCACCATAACTCATGTTCCCTGAAGGAAGGGAACGAGGTGCAACATATGCTATGGGGATTGCGCCCACACAATTACCTGAAGGAATACATTCACGCCTTTACGGCAAGGGTGTCAGCGTTGCACCAGAGGCCCCGCCCTCTGGGTATTTAAGCCGCTGACGCCCATCCATCTTTCTCCAAAATGCACTTCACCGAGCTTTCAGCATTGAAAGGGCCAGATATGTTGCACCTCGTTCCCTTCCTTCAGGGAACATGAGTTATGGTGCATAACTTTCAGTTCCCTTTCAGTCATGTCTCTCGGTGCAACATATGCTATGGGAACGTAATTCATTCACGCCCTTGAAATGCTCAGTAAAATGCATGCTAGTGTGAACGTCTGCCCTTGATCAGCAGGCATCTCAAGGCTACTTTCTACTGTGTGTTAGAAAGGACAGCCTATGTGACATCACACGCAATAACATCCAAACTGTAATGCTTTGCAAAAGTGTTTATTGAGCTCCAGTTCGCCGTAGCACAAATGTCTGCAACTGGGACACACTTGAACAGTGACCACCAAGTGGCCAAGCCTCGAGTAGAGTGAGTGTGCACTCCAGAGGGCACCTGTTGACCTTTGCTACTGTATGCCCTTTTTATGGCTTCATTCACCCAGTGTGAGAGGCACTGCTTTGAGAGGGCCTTTCTGGTAGCAGGTGCTGCAAAGCACACAAACAGTTGATTTGTTTTTCTCCATTCAGCTGTTCTCTACATGTAAGTGCTTAAAGCCATCACAGGGCAAAGAGCCTTCAGCCTTTCCTGTTCCTGAGTGAGGACAGGATCAGGTGGAAAAGAGGAGAGATCAAAATCCAGACTTCTAAGGTTTAAAGTCAAGACCTTTGGGATATATGCGGGATTAGGCCTCAAGGTGACCTTTGACCCATCA
Organism: Garcialebias charrua; assembly: GCA_038048925.1. Taxonomy (NCBI): domain Eukaryota; kingdom Metazoa; phylum Chordata; class Actinopteri; order Cyprinodontiformes; family Rivulidae; genus Garcialebias; species Garcialebias charrua. Next base: position 36,627 of record JBBPBX010018292.1, on the reverse strand, counting down.
GGGGCAAATCTGGTACACATTGGATGTACAGACAAGGCATGGAGATCACCCACGCATTTCGCCGAACAAAGTGCCAGGAGTAGAGCAGTCTTATAAGATAATAAATCTATCTTAATCTCGCTCAGTGGCTCAAATGGGGGATCACAGAGAGCCTCCAAAACCAGACTAAGATCTCAACCACGGGTCAGGACCCTGTTGGGGGTCTCAATCTTAGCACGCCCTTCATAAATCTTATTATGATTGGATGTACGCCAGGCGTCCTGTTTCCCCAGCCTTCGTGACAGGCTGAAATTGCTGATAGGAACACCGTAATTGTTGAGAAAGAACAATCTTTTTCCAGTAAGTCCTGGAGAAAAGTCAAGAGCTGAGCCAGGTCACATGAATAAGAAATAATATTTCTTTCTGTGCACCAAGCCTCAAAAATACGCCATTTTTGTGCGTAAAGAGACTGTGTGGATACAGCTCGGGCATGTTGAATGGTTTTTACCACATTTTCCGGCAGGCCTGATGACACCAGTTTGTTCCTTTCGGCCACCAAGCTGAAAAGTTTTACAGCTCCCAGCCTAATCGGCGAGACTGCTCCTTCTGGTAACATAGTGTGTCCCTGAAGAAGGGAAGTTGGTGGAACCAGTTCTCCTCCAAGGGCCCTGGATTCTGTGATCCCCTGAGGGTCAATAATGTTAAAGAGCGGGTCTTTTTGCAGATGTGCCGCCATACTACTCTGATCAAGAGTGTTCGTGGGCAGAGGCAATCTGTTGTCATTATTAGACAAAAGTGGAACAAAATGTCTGTTTTTTCTCTTTTTGTTTGGGATCATGCGACTGAGGAGCTGCAAGTTTTGTAAACGAGCAGATCTCCTGACCCTAGTCCGTTTCCTGGATGGGTCTGAATTACTGGTCTCCAACCTCAACAGAGCATTGGAGCCAGACAAACTGCATGGGGTCTGTGATCCACCCAGTGGGGGGATATTGTTTAAGAGCAGAACTGAATCAGCACAGTGAGTATGGTCACGTGCTACAGGATAACTGCCTTAGAATTGCGTCGCCCATCAAAGATAAGGGGACAGCCGTAGCGTGAGAATGTGGAGATGGTTCTTTGTGCTTGGTAGACTTTAAATTGGTTGGTGACATAGAACTCAGTTCCCTTCGATTAAAAGGAAGAGGAATCTGATTCAGCCCTGGTTTGTTTACACACACAGCTGTTTGATCACAAATGTCTTTGTAAACGTGTGAAGCCCGTGGTCGCCTGTGGGCTTCTGCCATAGCCCTCCCGACCCTTACTGGGAGTTGTTGAATGGGTGTCCAGGAAAGTGGCTCGTCAGATTCTGTCGGCGCGCCTCCCTGGGGTGCGGACGTGTCACGTGTTTGCTTGGTTTGTGTATTGTCCACCCCGTGGTTCACAAGGGAGTGGGAACTGGAGCACGTGACCCACCTCACCTGTCTCCGTGAGGGGTATGGGGCCTGCTTGTAGACGTCTCTGTGCCTGTCCGCTACACACGGAACAGAGGCACCCTGCTAGGGCTTATCGATTAGGCTAACATCCCATGAGCCGTGAGGGAGGGTGGCAAGTGGCCCCCTCCCTTTATTTCGGCTGGCAGGCCAGAGGGACCCGTTCTGCTGAAGTTATTGTGATTGTTGTTGTTGTTTTTTTAGAGTCAATAAAACAGATGTGCTGTTTTTTTGGCTTTATTCGTGCTTAAGTGTAACAACATGTTTGATTTTATGTCACTCACAACAGGAAAAACATGTTTTGTACATGCAACAGAGTTACCAGCTTTTTGTACCGTACTACAAATAAAGTCTGGACATGAAAGGATCATTCCCCGTACCACGTGGGTTGGTGATCGTATAAAATCAAGACATGGACCTAGTTCATCAGGCACGCTTTTGTCTGGTGTCCCGGTTCACCGAGGAGGCCCTGTGTCTGACCGCCTAGCGAGGGACAAACCTGTTTTTGCTCCAAGCATGTTCGGTTCGAGGTGGGACCGGCGTATGATTCTGCCAGTGCTAGTCCTCGTACGCCGGTCGCTTTTGCGGTGGGGCCTGTGTTGCTGAGCGGTGTCGAGGCTGCGCAGACTCCCTGGGGGGGGGGGGGGAGCTTCTCCTGGGAATGCCCACCCAGAAAGCTTCAGCCTGTTTGCGCCTCTGGTCCAGCTTGGTCTGAATTCGATCCAGAGCTTTCCCAAACAATCTCGCCGGTTCTATTGAGTGGTGGAGAAAAGGCACCTTTTGTCCCTCGGGGAGATCAGTTAAAGTCATCCACAGATGGCGTATCTCAATGACCACTTTGGCCATGCCTCTGCCTTGAGCAAAAGCAGCTGTCCCCATCATGCGGAGCATAATCTGTTGCCCTACGGGCTTCATCCAGCAAGTCAGCGGCAGCCTGCTTGTCCGTTGTTACCTGGAGCTATTGTAGTTTTTCCGCCAGGTAAGCCTGCATCAACGCAAACACATTAATCGCGCGCGTCGCAAGTCCCTGAGCTCTGTAAATTTTTCGAGCAGAGAGGCTAAAGCTCGACAGGCTTTGCTAGGGAGAGTTGGTTTTGTCCCGGATGACTTGGGAGCCAGGTGAGATGCCAGCGTGTCCTCAATTTGAGGCACATTAGCTATTCCCTACTCATCCATCCCGTCCACATCGAGAAACTGCGAGAGTGGTAACAGCATGGGAGCTCGGGCTGAGCCCAGGTGCGAGTCAGCTCCGTGAGGAAGTCCGGGAATACGAGCATCCTTTGCCTCGTGGTGACCTGCTGCTTTGAGAAAAAATAGTTTCCTGCCAGCCTCGTGACCTGTTGACAAGGCGGAGGTTCTGGCCATGGGATCTGTAGCGCGTTCGGTGCTCTGTGACACAGGTTGAACAGAGCAGGGATGGAAAAGTCAGTTTCCGGGAGCACAGGTACCGGGGTGCGGGATAGGTCTTCTCCTTGTTCCTCGTATTCGACGTCTGCGTCCTCCGCGGAAAATTCGCCCGAGGCTGAAATCGAGATCTTGTCCTCGTTCATCATGCCTCGGGTGTCGATTTCGACTGTTAAGTCCACCATGGGAGCTAGCACGTCAGGGTTGTCACCCCATTCGACTCGTGTGCTGTCATCCAGAGCCATGTTCTCGAGCTCCGACGTGGGAGTGAGGGGCTTGGTGGTATCCGGGTCCGCTGGCGCTGCTGCGGCACCCATGGCCTTGGCGACAAAATCCGCCCGGTGCCTCCTCACCACCTCCAGCATCTGGCTGCAGTGTGGGCAAGAATCAGGCGTATCCAGCGCCATTTTTGCGTGTAATATCCCCAAGCAGATGAGACAGGCCTCATGGGTGTCCGTCGCTGCGAGGGAGAAACCGTATCCGCTAGGACAGGCGCGTAAGGTTGGGCTCGTTATCCTGCTGGTTTTCCTTGGAAATCTTGTCTTTCACTTTCCTTTCTCCGGAGGCATAAGATAAGGCGGGCGAGTCCTTCCAGAATCCTTTTTCTTTTATTTTGAGACGTCTCCTCCGTCGTGTCACTTTCGCAGGCTAGCCCGCTATGAATTAGCAGGGGTAGCGGTGTGACGCAGTTAGCGCAGTCGAGTGAAGCAGTCTGCGGAGAGAGGAGATGGACAGGGCTGGCAGTGCGCTCCCTCTGGGGCTGCTTGGACTCGGGTGTCCTGTCCTGTCGGCGGGGCGCGGGGTGGGCCGGATCTTGGATGTCTGCTGCTCTCCACCCCAGAATGAATGGGCCTACCTCCTGGGTTTGGATGTGGGCTACCCCATGTAGGGTGCAGGTACATGTCTTGGACCTAGGGGATATAGAGTGTGCATCGGGATTATGACTGGAGCGTGTCGTTATTGTTTGTCTTTTTGTGACTGAGGGTGAGGATGAGGGTGGGTTTGAATGAGTGTGTCTGTGTATGAATGTTTAAATGTCAGGCTGGGACTTGGACTACCCCCTCTCTGATACTTCTGAGGCTACCTAGTGTCGCGCTCCTGCCACGTGGCCCCCTGGTGGGTGTTCCTCTGCCTGCAGGCGTGCTTGGGGCCCTCACTATCTGGGGCTGGGAGCTTGGGCGTTTGTCGGCTCGGCCTGGTGGCTGCCTGGTGGGGCTCGGGTCCTCTGGTCCTGTCGGGTCTGGACCTGAGGGATGGGCGTCCCAGGTGCCCGGGCCTCGGTGACCGGCACTGCGGCTACGTCGGTGCAGCGGGCTCCGGCGGGGAACTGTGTATTTGTCGCTGTTGACCCCGGGGGGGTCATTGTATGTGGTCCCTGGTGGGGTTCGTCCAGTTCTTCCCCTTGGTCAGATCTGGGGAGTGGACGAGTGGCTCGTCCTGTTCGGGTGATCCTGGGGACTCTGGGCTTGGGGTCCTTCCTGGGGTCTTGGGCTTTGATCGCCCCTTTGTCTGTCTCGGGCTTTGGGGGGGCGGATCTCTGATGCTTCACAATCTCTACTAAATGTTCTATTGGAGGAACCTTATTCACCTATGCATGGTCACAACCACACACAAATGGATGCAGGGATGTATATGTAGATATATGTAGATGGTATATAAATGAATATAAATATTTATGTATGTATATTGTATATATATTTGTAGGTATGGGTATGTGTATTTATAGAAATCTACTGCAAGGTCATGAATATTATCAGTCTTTATGCTTGTATGTTTCGTTGCTGTGTTCTGTCATGTGCTTTGCAGGATTGTGGACGGAGGTTTGGTGTGTTTGCCTTGTGCTCTTTTTGTGGATAATTGTTGTTTTGTTGTCTCACTTTCTCTTTTCTTTCTTTCTCTCTATTAAAAAAAAAAATTAAAAAAAAAAAAAAAAAAAAAAAAAAATACATATTGGAGTGAGAGGATGGCTATAAGGTGTGAAGGGAGGCCATCTATAAATGGAAAAAAAAAAAAAAAAAAAACTTTTGGGTTAAGATAAAATGTGCCGGACTAGCTTTCACTAGCCCGGTAGTACGCAGGAATAATTCTCCGTACGCTCAGTGTAGGGAGCAAGCTCACCTCTAGTTGAGCGATGAAGCAGCAGAGAAGTTCCGCAAAGAGAGGTAGTTCAGGTTTAAGCGAGGTGAAGGGCAATAAGAGAAAGATGGATGGGCGTCAGCGGCTTAAATACCCAGAGGGCGGGGCCTCTGGCGCGACGCTGACACCCTTTTTTTTCATTCATTCAACCTTTATTTATACAGGCTATCCTCGTTGAGCCACGGGGACTCATTTACAAGAGGGACCTGTTTCACTCACACCCAGGGTCAATTTAGAGTTACCAATCAACCTAACATGTATGTTTTTGGACTGTGGGAGGAAACCGGAGTACCCGGAGAAAACCCACGCATGCACGGAGAGAACATGCAAACTCCACCCAGAAAGGCCCCTGGACCGGGATTTGAACCTTGGACCTTCTCGTAGAGAGGCAGCAGCTCTACCAGTTGCGCCATAAAGGCGTGAATGTATTCCTTCAGGTAATCGCGCGGGGGGCACAATTCCCATAGCATATGTTGCACCGAGAGACATGACTGAAAGGGAACACTAAAGTGAGTTTATTTGTTGTGTTTGGAAAACAATAGCCAAAATATATTTGTCACACACTTAACTCAAAGTGCTTTATGTCAACCAGGGCTTCATTTGTAAATTAAATGATGCTGGCATGCAAATAGTAATTGTGTGTGTGTGTGTGTGTGTGTGGGGGGGGGGGGTACGGGGTTCCTCCTTTGAATAAAGTTGATGGCATTCCCTACTGGATTGATTGACAGATCCAGTAGGCATGTCAGCAACGGACCAATCAACAACCTCAATTTGTCCTGAAGTGACCACAGACCTGTTGAGGATCTGACTTATGCAAGCATTTAAAATTAAAAATCATATATTTTATTGGCCCGTTTAAGAATGTTGTCATTTAGTCCATAATTATTTCATATTTACTTAATATTTTGGTGAATCTAAGGTGGGAACAGTCTATGTTGAAGTGCAGACAGAGCAACTTGACCTCAGTCTGTCCACAGAGTACACATGCATCCTCAGGTCATACTGTGGAACAAGCACCTGCAGCTCCCTCAGTACAATGATCATGGGGCTTTAGTCACCCCACCCTGGGACAACAAGCGCAGCTCTGTTTTTGTCCAAACTTATAAAAGACTGCCTAATATTTTGTGCTTTGTCACTGGCATAGAAAAGAGTTGCTCTCAATCCTCTCGCTCAATTCAGAGAATTGAGACATTCTGGACATCGCTTCAAATACTCTGACTCTTCAGCCAGTTCATGATGCAAAAGAGAAATGATGAAAAGCAGAGAGGAAAGAGTTCTATTTTTCTTTTATGGAGGAAACATTTGCTGTTTGGAGGAGGCGTTGCTTTTAATAAGGGGTGAACTGTCTGAGTGATTATGGTCAAAGAGGGATTAATGCTGCTTTTACTGCTGAATATCAGCAGGACATCCAAAGTATGCACTGGCTATGACAGTTTGTGTTGCAAATCTGTTTACTAAATGATCCACACAAAAAAGTGCCTCAAATCAAATACCTAATATATTTACTGCTGGAAATACAATATAATTTAAAAGACCATGTTGTGTGTTGTGTCTTTAAATTTCCACAGTATGAAGTTTAAAAATAAAATAAATTACTTGTTGCAAAGTTATACTTTTGTCAAATATAACCCACTCCATTTGTGTAAACATTAAACCACATCAATGGACGTTAAATGATATTGGAAAGAAAATAGATAATTTGGAATTCATGAGATGATAAGTGTCTCGAGGATGAATTT
>JBBPBX010018292.1:0-13414 GCA_038048925.1 Garcialebias charrua | reverse complement strand
TTTGTCCATAGTGAGTAAATTGATATAATATTAAACTTTTTATTTTCACACTGTGCTTTAAGTTTACCAACATGTATTTGTAGAGTTAAAACTGAGGTTAAGATTTAAAAGCAGCTTAGTGTTTCTATCTAACTGGTCCTTGTACAGACAGAAGACCTTGGCACACTGAACTGATCTCATACTGTATGTGTGTGTCCTACTGCGACCATGTAAGAGACGCTACCTTGGCATCTTTGGCATAGTAGAGAGTTCGGCCTCTCAGTTTGAAGTAGCGCTTTTTCCACCTTTGGAAAGAACTCGTCTGTTTCAGCAGCAGCCCCTCTTTTATACTCGTCTGCAAAGAGAAAAGACAAAAACACTGAAAATCTGCTCCAACTGTTGAAACATCGTTTGAAATTGTTCTCCATCAGAAAGAAATCTCACACCGAATGTCACCTTTATTTGCTAAACACCCATTACTAGTTTGCTGCGGGAAACTTTAAAGATAAAGACTGCTTAGTGTGTGCATGTGCATGTGTGTGTGTCCAGTAATTTTAAGCATGAGATATGAGAAATAAAGTCAAAACAAGGAGAAGAGGCATAACATACAACTTCCCATTTCCCTAAAGAGCTTTAAACTCACGTCACTGAAGCACTGGAAGAAAGAACAGAGAGAATACACATTGAGAGATGAACTCTAAAGAGCGTTCAAACACCACAACGCTTTCTGCTAAGAAGGCATTATAGTACAGTAGTATATTTTTTTATATTTTGTACGTTATCGTTTATGGGATTGTTTTGTATTGTGTTTTTTTTAAATGAACAATTTTTAAATAAAAAAAATAGTCAGAGTTTGTTTATTTGTCATATGCACCACATATGGTACATGTGATGGAACGTAGTTGTGTACACAGGGTCCCAGTTACATCCAACAAAAGTATAAAATGTAAAAGAAAAACAGTAATAAGATCTAAGATATGAACTAATAATATTACCTCTAATGAAAAACGATGAACGTATTTAAAATGATTTGGAAAGTTAGGTTTGTTTTTTTTGGACTTGCTTAAAGATTCTAACTAGTTTTCATACAATAGTTAGAATTGTCAGCTTGAGCTGTGCAGATGAAACACTTAGTGAGCAGAAGAGTGGAATAACGTTTTAAGCAAATTTAACTATTTTCAGGACAATGTACAGTCATGTGTAAATTAGAAGCACCGATGTGTATTAATTTTTATACATTTTGTAGCATCTGAGTCTACACTGATGCTGTGTTTGATTTTAATGTGTCACCTCCCCAGGGACTGTAAGTGTAAACTAGCCATTGGGTAAACCTGTCACACTGCCTTCTTTTGACGTGTATAGAGTGTGAATTATTGTGTATTTCTGTGCATATTCTCAAATAAATAAACTTGTAAAAGTAAGCAAAGAACGTACGTTTTACAAAAGTTCTATTTCATGGTGCAAATGTTGACTTAAAATAGTAAAGAAAGCTCGGATATATTTTTGACAAATGAATACCAATAGATTGAAGATTTGCTTGTCAATAAGTTCTGTTGACACACCTTGTTGTCTGCGCTGACGTTTAACATATCATGGTCTGTAAAAGTGAGATAAACAAAAGTTCATTCCTTCATTCATAATTCATTCATTTGGGGTGGCTGTGGCTGAGTGTTTATTTTTATTTAGCCTTTATTTATCCAGGTAGTCTCATTGAGCCACGAGAACTCATTTTCAAGAGAGACCTGTTTTAGGGAGCAGATGGTGGGGGTTAAGGGCCTTGCTCAGGGGCCCAGAGTGGGACCAATGAGGGTGGAGGGTTTCACCTTTTCCACCCACATTTTGATGTTGTCGGTACTGGGGCTTGAACCAGCAATCTTCAGATCACAGGCCCACTGTCTCTAACCTCTGCGCCACCACTCCCCACAAAGAGGTTAGAGCAGTCGTCCTCCAATGCAAGAGTTGGGGGGTTTGATTCCACCAGCAATCACATGCCGAAGTGTCTCTGGGCAAGACACTGAACCCCTATGTTTACATGGGCAAAATTCTGTGACCGGATTGAAATGTGCTCTGATTGCATAATGAGATAGCACCGTTTACATGCGCCCAATCCGTTCATGACGAGTGTTTACATGCAGCAGGCTTTTATTCTGATCAGAAGTTCTGACATGCGCAGAGTGGTACACTCCCCTTAAAAAAAAAAAACGAAGAGGAAGTTACTTTCGTAAAAACCACAGAAGAAGAAGTTACTTCCGGGACGAAAGTAAACATACGCGTCCAAAATGGACCCGCACCAGATTGTAATGACGGCGACTGAGTTTTTACTGCACTCCCTGATTGAACTACAGGTGAAGCAGCGCGTGCTTTTAGTTTTTTTATTCACAGGATGAGAGCGCTGGACGTCCTCTGTCCTCCAAGCTGTCGTGGACAACAATTGTTGGTAAGATAATAAAAACGCTGTATGCTAATAAACTTTTTGTCCTTTCCTTTTCTACCTGTCTGCGTGATACTGTCTGTATTTGTTATTAATTACTATTCTTCCTCTGTTTTCCTGTTTCTGGAGCATCAGTGTCACGATGCCAGGCAGTGCCCATGATGTCCTGCGCCACTCAGACCTCTATCAAAGGGCTCATCTGTTGACAAAAGTAAGGCTAATAGTACTGTATTTACTATATTGTATTTAGTATTACTACAACGATTACAGCTAAGAAGTATCTCAAAGTAGAGATGCTTAGCTGTAAAGTTTTATTTAAAATAAAATGTTTGAACCATGTCTTTAAACAAATAGTTAAATGTTGCCAAAATGTAAGGCTAACATTTACTATATTGTATTTAATTTTACAACTATTACAGCTAAGTATATCAGAAGACATACTTAGATGTAAAGTTTTCTTTCAAATAAAATTTGTTTGAACCATAACTTTAAACAAATAAAAAGTTGAACACTAAATATTGGCATGTCCTTTTTTGCAGTCTGTGAGGAACATTGAAGCAAAGGACGTCCGTCTCTTCATTGTTGGTGATCGTGCATACCCGCTGTTGGACTGGCTCGTCAAAGGATACCCAAACTCTCCTCGTCTGACTCCTCAACAAGTCATTTAATGTTTACCTTGGCGCTGTCAGGTGGAGGTAGAGATGACCGGGTTTCTGAAGTCACAGTGGAGAGTTCTTCTAAAAAGATACTGTACTTATGTATTTGTGTTCACATGCAGTTAACATTTGTATAAAATTATTATCACAATAAACAACTGCAAGTAATACTAGTGAACATCTGAGCTCTTTAATGGACCAAACATTTTAACACATTCTTGTAAACAGTTGAAATTGCTTGTTTGAAACATGTTTCATTCTTAGTGCAATTTGAGGTATATCAGAAAAACATAAAAATTAAACGTTCAAAACGTTTGTACAAAACAGACGATGTGCACAGATCACATCTTGTAATGATAACAAAAAATTTCTTTGGTCATTTAAAAACTACAGTAACCTGTAATTCAGTAACTTCTTTATCAACTCATCACATACTTTCACAATTTCAATGTATGCATGTGATTTAGGACAACAAAATTGGTGACAAAATAATCGATTTTACTTCCAAAATGTATGTTTCTGTATCCTGATAGAACGGCAAATGTGTTTTTATCCTGTGAGTCATGCAGAAACTCAGAGTCCTTATTAAACCACCTGACTGTATTAAGTTAGGACATTGTACCTTAATTGTACCATAAACTATCAATCCTAATAATACATTTACAGATCTGTCAGGGGACAAAGAAAAATGGTTGTGGAGAATTGAAACATTTTCAAATCAGTTTTGAGTTGTTCTAAAGCACATGTGTGAACTTCTTGGGATTCCTAAGACGTGGGACTCTTGCATCTTCTGCCACCTGCCACCATCACCTGCCACTGTCTGTTGTGTGCTGCTGCCAGCTGCCTCTTCAAAGCTGGACTCATCATCTGAAAAACAAACAAAATAAAGTTTAACTGGACCCCTGATATGTTGAAATGTGTTAGGTTAATTATCTGGTTAGTTGGAGTTTTAATGTACAATACAGTATACTGTAGTTCTATGCTAGCCCTACAGCTACTCTTATTTCTTATTATAATTACATTTTTTACATATTTGTTGTTTCTAATTACTCAAGTAATACAGTACAGAGGGTTAATGTGTTTTGAAGAGTCTAACTTACCAGAAAGGATGCTTTGCTCCTGGTTAGCTTCCTCTCCTCAGATTCCTCTCCTCAGATTCCTCTCCTCCTCATCACCTAGATCCACACCGCTGCCTGCTGTGTTGGAAGTGGCAGATCTCTCATCAGTTCATCAACACGTAAAATAAAAAAGTGGTGGGGTCGTAGCCACTTGTCCCGTTTTTGTTTTTAGCTTTGTAGCACTTAGCTTTAAGCTCTTCCAGCGATCTCCAGCTTCTTCCAGCTTTTCATGTACTTGTTTGAATAACTACACGTTCGGTCAAGGCGTTCGATAGTTTTGAGCTATTTTAACGTTTCCATTACAAATGTTGCATCGCTCACCGACCAGTTTTACTTCCCCACCATGCGTTAGCATCTACCCACTAGCCAGCCCAGGCGGAGAAGTAAACACGAGGGGGGAGAGGGAGGGAGGGATGAGGGTGCGCGCAGCGCACATGCGCAGTCAGGACAGTTTCCCACAGTCCGGTAAAAGGAACAGATCATGTGTTTACATGCGCACACATCGGGCTACGGATCGGCGTAAACCACCCGTTTCGAACGGATCGCAAATTAGGTCGGATCACGCCGAATACACAAAAAATAACCCGACCGGGGTGTTTACATGACGCACTTTTGATCCGTTCGGCCGTTTGATCCGATTACTTATGTCCATGTAAACATAGCGATGTGTGTCCCATCAGTGCATGAATGTGATAAAGCTCTGATTAGTCTTTGTATAGATCTAGTAGAGTGCTGTATGAATGTGTAAATGAGGACACAGATTGTGTTGTAAAGAGCTTTGCGTGTCTTAATAAGATAGAAAAATGCTATATAAGTACAATCCATTTAAAAAAAAAATCCATATTGGCTGCCAGTTTATCTTATGTAGATTATAAAAACACACGCACAGACATTGGTTATACAGTAGTTAGCTTACTTAATAATTAGCCTACAAGCTGCTACAGAGATAAATAGCATGTTAGTAGTTTTCTCAAACCCTCTTGTTAAACTACGACTGGGGGGTGTATCAAGTATAATCGATGTATCACAAGATTTTCAGTTTACGATGGTTAAAATGGTTCTATCACAAACATCGCAAGTATTATTAGACTTGAAAATCCATGTAGCCCTTTGAGATTTTTATTAATGAAAAGTGCGGTATAAATTGAAATTATTATCATTATTATTATTACCGGTATTATTATTATTATTATGTACGGTAGTTCTTTTTCTCCCGTCTGTGCCACCAACTGCACACACGGCTCCTCCTTCTCCCTCACTGAACACCGAACACCGAACCCCTCACCCGTGCACGCTTCCTGCTTCTCCAGGTGGGGGTAGTTAACATAACAAGTAAACATGGGATACATGAAGAGCAGCTTACCCGGTAGCTACAGAGCAAAAAAGAAAACAGTGACTGTTATTTGGAGATGGTTTGGATTTAAATCGTCAGATGAGCAGCAGAAAAAATGTTTTCTGTAGACAATGTCGAAAACAAGTCGCGACAAAAGATTGGCACTAAGAATCTTTTTCACCATTTAAAACAGAACTATAAGTTCAGTTGCAAGCTGCAGCTCCAATTGTGTTTTCAGCCTCCTTCCCTGAAACAAACCATGGTTGTTTCAGGGAAACATGGGCCGAGATGGTGTAGAGGCAGGGCAGCCGGCTCAGGACCGGAAGGTCCCGGGTTCGATCCCCGGTCACGGCATACCTCGTTGTGTCCCTGGGCAAGACACAGAGTTGCTCCCGGTAGGACTGGCAGCGCCTTGCATGGCAGGCTACCGCTACCTGTGTATGAATGGGTGGATGGCTGGTACTGTGAAGCGCTTTGGGGCTCCTCATAGGGGCCTGGAAAGCGCTATACAAGTAAGCTCCATTTACCATTTACCATGGTTCAAACCCCATTTGGCCGTGCTGTGCCTCATGAGAGTAACAGTGAGAGGTAGTGCCACATTAGTAAAGCAGTGGCTTATCATATCGAAGACACGGTACTTAGCAGCTAACAGACGGCTAAAATTAGCAATCTTGTTAGCTGCTAAGCACCGTGTCTTTAGCAATATGAAAAGCCACTGCTCAGTAGATCTTGATCTGCCCGTCCAACTTCACACGGCCCCTCCTTCTCCAAACACAGCCCCTCACGTGTTGCTTCACACACACTTAATAATGTCATGAAGGTGGAGCAGCTGAAGAGGAATATTCTTAAATATATGCAAATAGTTTATTTTTTAGACATTTATTTTGTATTTACAGCTGTTTGTTAATGAAAACACCTGACTAAGCTTTGACTCAGAAATGTATTTTTGTTATTACTTTATGGAAAGAAAAATATATTCATTCATTCAACCTTTATTGATACAGGTTAGTCTCATTGAGCCTCGAGGGCTCATTTACAAGGGAGACCTGTTTTTAACAAAAAATGATGACAGCAGTAGACAATTATAAAAGAAGCATATGAATTGAAAAAATAAATGAAAAAAAAATATATTAATTCAACTTTTATTTACACAGGTTTTGAAAATACACCTATATTGTAAAATGGTGTAAAATATTAAAAACAGGAACATGTCTGCATTAGTTTTTGCCATGAACTTAGCAGATGTTGAAATATCAAGATATACTGTACAGTATATCACAATTTATCTAAAAAAAATCACAATATTAATTTTGTTTCATATCGCCCAGCCCTATAAGCTATGAAATGCAACAATTAGTTACAAAACAATGATTCAGTTTATTCAAAACTCGCCACCACGTTAGGCTGTGCAGGTAGCCATGAAGCTGCAGCTCAGTCTTTCCGAGCTAACACAACTAACAGCAGCTTGAAGGCAGAGCGTCTTAAACATGACCAGGAGTTTATTTCATCGTCTTTAGTTGGACCTGAGCAGAAGTTTACCTGCCCGCCAGTTGACAGGTGCATGTCTGCTGACTTTCACTCCACTCTGGCAGACCGAGAAGCTATAGTTCATACACAATCTCTACGGGTTAAATTAGAGTCAAACTCCTCTTTTACTACACATCATCATCACGTCTAGTCATATCATACACCTGCTGACTGGTGAGGAACAGATCCAGTCACTGCAGGTTTACAGTGTGCATTTGTTCTCCTCCTGATTTTAATTCACATATTTACGTTCCCATTCTTTTACTCAGTAACTAATGGGATTTTAAAGTCACTAAGTAACATCCATCTTTCCATCCATCCATCCATTGTCTTTACCCGCTTCTTCGTTTTAGGGTCACTGGCGCCCATGTCCATATATCACAGTGCAAGAATCGGGGGACACCCTGGACAGGTCCATCCCAGGGACACATAGACAAACATTCATTCACTCTCTCACTCACATCTAGAGACAATTTATGTTTATGTTTATTAAATTTGTTCTTTTTTTTTTTTACAAAAGAAACAATACAAGACAATCTCATAAATGATAATGTACAAAATATAAAAAAATGAAAGGTAGCAGAAAGAAGAATAAATCTTATTATATCTGCCCCTTACTTCCAACAATCAGATTAAACAACAATAATCAACCATGTAAACAATAATAATCTTCAACCAACTTTTTCCAACAATCAGATTAAACAATAATAATCTTCAACCAACAGTACAAAATGACTAACTCTTTCTAATTTTCTAACTAATACAATACACATTACGCTATTTCATATATTTTTTTTAACACATTTGTTTTGATCATTTTTTTAAATGTAAACATTGACTTGGCATTTTTAACTACATTCTCCAAGCCATTCCATAATCTAATTCCCTGGATTGAGGTAGAACGTCCCTTCAAACTAGTTCTGAATTGTGGTTTTACAAACATCTCTGTCCCCTTAAGATTATAACAACTTTGTCTTTTAACAAAATGCATTTGGATATTTAAAGGTAATGCATTATTTTGAGCCCTATACATAACTGATAAAATATTATAGTCTACCAAATCATGGAACTTCAATAACTTCAGTTGATAAAATAATGTACTTGATGGATGACGGTAATGTTTTCTAGTGATAATTCTTACAGCTCTTTTCTGTAATACAAAAATAGGCTTTGTGATTGTTTTACACGCTTTCCCCCAAACATCAATACAATAGATTAAGTGTGGAACAATGATTGTGTTATACAACAAATACAGAGCTTTATCATTCAATAGGTCTCTGACTTTGTACAGTACTGCAATCGATTTAGCTATTTTTATTCTTACAGAATTTATGTGTTGTTTCCATGTCAGTTTGTCATCAATGATAACACCCAAAAACTTCACCTCACTCACTCTACAAATCTCAACATCCTCAATTTTGAGTGGAACATCAACAGTTTTCTTTTTATTACCGAATATCATGTAATTAGTTTTTTCTAGATTTAATGATAATTTATTTATTTTAAACCAAGTTTGTATCTTGACAAATTCTGTCTTTATCAATTCCAACATTTGTTCTATATCTTCACCTAAACAGAAAAAAGTGGTATCATCAGCAAAAAGTANTAGTTTTTCAAGAATTTTTGAAAACTGTGGTAACAAGGATATAGGTCTATAATTGTTGAATACACATTTATCACCATTTTTAAAAAGAGGAACGACCTTAGCTACTTTCATATTATCTGGAAATATTCCTGTTGAAAATGATAAGTTACATATGTATGTGAACGGCTCAATAACATGGCTCATTATGTCCTTCACAAACATCATATCCATGTCCACCCAGTCTTTTGATCTCTTGTCTGTAAGATGTTTTACTACATTCATTATTTCCTCTTTGTTAGTTCCATTTAGAAAAATACTATTTGCACAACCTGTAATTGAGTGGATCACATTTTTATCTACTTTTGGTATTTTAGCTGCAAGGTTTGATCCAACATTCACAAAATATTAAATATATAATTTAGAGTTATCAATCAGTCTAACATGCATGTTTTTGGTCTGTGAGAGGAAACCGGAGTACCCGGAGAAAACCCATGCATGCACGGAGAGAACATGCTAACTCAATCCAGAAAGGCCCTCCCGCCGGGATTCGATCCGGCGACCTTCTCGCTGAGAGGCAACAGCTCTATCAACTGCACCACTGTGTCATCTAAGTAACATACTTAACATAAAACACACTCAAGTAAAAGTATAGATTGCAATAAATATTTTTTAAAGTACAAAATACATCAAATTCAAATAACACGAGTAAATGTAACTAGCTACTTTCCACCCCTGCACACCCACACACACTCACAGGCCATTTAAATGAAAGGAAGGTTGCTGTGTTCAGGAAGAATTACAGAGACAGAGGTCTGACTCTGGCATCCTGCCCACCAGCTGTGTTAACTTAAACACAGAAAACACTGGTGGATGGAGGAAAGACACACACGCACACACACACACACATACACACACACACACATACGTCACAGTGGAGGAGTTGTGTATATGTACATCATGACAGATGAATGCACAGCCTTTCAATACGTTTCTTCTTGACTGATATTATTACAGCAGTTGAAAAAAAATCCCAAACTGAATGTTTCAAATTAATTTGAACAATTGGATCAAGCCCTAACGAAGACATTTTTCATGGATCGGTGTCTGAGTAGCTCACCATCCTTCACTGCCAGTCTGTTGTGGACCCACGGTCTATAACTTTGCATCATCTTCACTGTAACAGCTGTAATATGTCAAGATGTGTCAACATGTCCGCAGTGTGGGAGTACTTTTAAACAGTAAATGAGAGCAGTTTAAATAAATGAATAATAAATAAATAAAAACTTTATTGCTACTCAGAATTGTACAGTGCACTGTGCAAAATTGAACGAAACGTCATTTCATTTCCTCACAGCAGTGTAGGAGTAAATAATTTACACGAGGGCGGCTGTGGCTGAGTGGTTAGAGCAGTCGTCCTCCAATGCAAGAGTTGGGGGTTCAAATCCACCAGCAGTCATATGCCAAAGTGTCCCTGGGCAAGACACTTTTTTTTCATTCAACCTTTATTTAGTCAGGTAAATCTCATTGAGCCTCGTGGACTCATTTACAAAAGCGACCTGCTACAAACTAAAGAATGATGAACAGCAATGATACAATTACCTTAAACAATAAACAATAGAAAAACTAGCAAAACTAGCAAAACATAAGGTAAATGTATAAAATCAAGAACAAGAACATATCTGCATTGGTTTTTGCCAGGATTCCAACAGATTCTTAAAACCATTTAGAGAGGGCAAGGCCGAGAGCTTCAGATCTTTTTGTAAGATATTCCAGGAAGCAGGAGCAGAGTAGGAGAAGGCCCTTTTTCCAAGTTCAGTCCTCACTGACGGAACACTGCAGGTAATCATGTCCTGAGAGCGCACACTGTAGCTGCACTCACGCAAAGACATGTAGGAGGAGATGTATGAGGGCAGCAGACCAAGAAGTGATTTAAAGATGAAAATGTACCAGTGGAAGAGTCTGCGTGAGGTTAATGATGTCCAGTTAACCAGTGAATACAGGGTGCAGTGGTGGGTATGATAATCACAGCCAGTTATGGTAAATGGAGCTTACTTATATAGTGCTTTCCAGCCCCCTTTGAGGGACCCCAAAGCGCTTCACAGTACCAACCATCCACCAATTCATACACACATTCAAACACCGGTAGCCGTAGACTGCCATGCAAGGCGCTGCCTGTCCTACCGGGAGCAACTTGGGGTTAAGTGTCTTGCCCAGGGACACAAGGTATGCCGTGACCAGGGATCGAACCCAAGACCTTCTGGTCCTGAGCCGGCTGCCCTGGCTCTACACCATCTCAGCCCCAGTTATGAATCTTAGTGCACCATGATAGACAACATCCAACATCCGCAGGGTGCTTGTAGGAGCATTCATGTAGAGAATGTCACCGTAATCAATGGAGGGAAGGAAAGTCACAGATACAAGGCGTTTCCTAACATTCAGTGTTAGACATGATCTGTTTCTGAAAAAGAAACCCAGTTTAACTTTCAGTTTCTTCACTAGGTTTTCCACGTGGAGTTTAAAAGAGAGATGTGAATCGACCAGGATACCCAAATATTTATAGGAATCAACAAACTCAATAGGGACACCATTTGAAGATAAAATCAGAGGAAGATCTGCTGGGACCGACTTCCTACTTGAAAAAAACATCCCTTTTGTTTTATCAGCATTTAGGACAAGTTTGAGACGGAACAAATCTGACTGGATGATGTCAAAAGCGGATTGCAGTAACTGGAAAGCCTTAGCTACTGTTTTAGCTCGGCAGTAAACAACTGTATCATCAGCATAGAAATGTAAGGATGCATCAGGGATGCTCTGACCTACATTAGCTATGTAGATTGTAAAGAGGGTTGGTCCTAAGACTGAGCCTTGTGGTACACCATTTTTAACTGTTAAATAACTGGAAGAAGTACCGTTGTGTTGAACTCATTGCCTCCGATCGGACAGATAATTAGAAAACCAACCAATGGTGTGATCTGAGAAACCAATTTCTGAGAGCTTAAGACACAAGATGTTATGGTCCACAGTGTCAAAAGACTGAACCCCTCATTGCCTCCAATGTGTATCCTATGTGTAGCATGAATGTGGTAAAGCTCTGATTAGTTCAATTAGCTCTGTACAGATCTAGTAGAGTGCTGTATGAATGTGAAAATGAGGCACAGATTGTAGTGTAAAGAGCTTTGAGTTTCTTGATAAGATAGAAAGGTGCTATATAAGTACAGTCCATTTACACATTTTACAGACTCTGGTGTTTAGGTGTGTGTATGTGTGTGTGTGTGTGGGGGGGGGGGTGTGGCTATTGTGGCCACTTCAATAGTGACCTGAGTTCAGAAGTCTAATAAGATACTGTTGCAGAACCTGGTGGTTCTGGTCCTCAGGCTGTGGTACCTCCTGCCAGAGGTCAACACAGTAAAAAGTCCATATTGTGGGTGTGAGTTGTCTCTTTTGGTTTTATTTGTTCTGGTCAGACAACGTTTGAGGCCAATGTCCTGAATGGATGGGAGTGGTGTCATAATGATGTTCTCTGCTGTTTTCAGCCCCTCCTCAAATCAAAAAGCAAGCAGCTGTATAGAGACCGAGCGGCCTGCCTGTTCCTACAGTGTTCTGTCACAGACAGGCACAGCTCTGTAGGCTATCTGTTGAACTGCACGAGTATAAGCACGTTTTCAAAGTAAATTCAAATATCTCCACTCTGCTTGTTTATATAGGCAGATCTGTTTTCATACAAAATATTAAAGGAACGGTTCAGTCACTTGAAGGTTTGTTTCTTTGTAAAAGGACCTACGGTAAGTAGATTGTTCTTGTCTTCAAACGCTACTTTTTAAACATTTACACCACTTCCAATTCAGTTTTTACATGAAATTCTACAGTTATTTACAGACACAAATAGCACCAGCAGTGGTGTAGGGACACCCAAGTGTCGCGTTTGGTAGAAATGTTCTAATATTTTCAATGAAACAAACATAATACAGAATTAAAAGTCATGTACTAGTGTTTGAATCAACTGCTTGAAGATTGAGAAGATTAGTCATTTTAAAATGAAATCCTTCTCGATCATTCAGACTAGTGGTTATTAGCTTATCTACACTTGTATAAGATCTAAAGACAGGGAGTGCTGGTGCAGAGGCTAGCGAAGGTGGGCCTGTGACTGGAAGGTCACTGGTTCAACTCCCGGTACTGATAACATCAACATGTGGGTGGGAAAGGTGAAACACCCACACCTGTCTCCACCCTCATTTGCCCCACTCTGGGCCATTGAGCAAGGCCCTTAACCCCCACCATCTGCTTCCCCGATCACCTTAGACAGCAGCTCTCTGCTCCACACAGAGGGCTGTGGTAGCTCTGTGGCCTGTGGTTTTGTCAGGAAGGACATCCTGTGTAAATAAAAATAACTGCCAGGTTTTTATGCAACTTGGTTCTCTGTGGTGACCCCTGACGAAGGAAGCAGACGAAAAAGAATAATAAATAAAAAAGATCTAAAAGACCCTTCCACAGAAGTGTGCAAATATGTTTTCATGTATTTTGCATTTCTATACTATTTTGGTAGAAACATGAAATTCCAGCCAGATGCAACCCTTCGATGATGTGGAAGAGCTTGTCCATGATACTCGTGCTAATTTATGTTTGAAAATAATTTCATTTAATCCATTTCTACAAACCTTTCAAAACGCTAGAATACAATTTAAATTTCAGCATCATGTGAAATGTTTATAAAATCATGTTTGCATGAACCATCCATCCATTATCATTATTATTGCTGGTGCAAATGTCCAGCAATCACTATGCAAG
>JBBPBX010018291.1:23661-39086 GCA_038048925.1 Garcialebias charrua | reverse complement strand
TCCAGCAATAATAAACGAGAACACAAATCCTCCCCTCGCAGATTACGAGACCCATCCTGAAAATGAGCAGCTCATCCACGTTTCCACTGAGCACGTCGACACATCAAACACAATTAATCCAACACACCTTGTAAACAATCAGATGCAGCTCCTCGTAGCCGTCTTCTGCAAAGACAAATATTTTTGGGAATCTGAATTTAGCCTCTGGATCTTTGAGGTTTGTAGGTCCGGTTAAAAACCTGTGAAAAGAAAAGAAGTCATAGCTGGGACAATATTCACAGAATAAGGGAAACAGGGTAATCATTTGTTTGTTTACTGTTATATAAAGCATCTACGTAGGAGAAAGAGAAGGTTATCTAGTTTCTAAAACTTTTGATAATCCCTTCAGTCTTATCTGTTCATGCTGAAGTGCTTCTTTAAGTTTAATTTAAGTCTGTGCTCACCACGGACTCATGTTCGGGCTGCTGTTGTTGCACCATATTGTTTTACATTACCGGTATTAGTGTTTAGCGTATATCCTAGCTCTTTTAAGGTACTGTTTAGTGTATAGCTTAGTGTAAATTAGATCCTTATATATTGATTAATTTTATACTTTGTATTTTTGCTTTTGTTGGGTGTAACTGGGACCCTACGTACATAATTTCGTTCCACCTCATGTACCACATGTGATGTGAATGACAATAAAATTGACTTGAACTTGATTTAGGAATAAAAAGTAAAAACAATTCTCAGTGAACCTGCCAAACACTGAACCTGCGATCATTTGTGCATTCTTTAAAGTTAACGGTTGATGTGAAGCATCACTGATGCACCATCATGGTGGTAACCTGAAAACAATGGTCTAACTAATGCAAAAGAAAAGCAAAGAAATAAAAATGAATAGGTGCAAAACTCATTTTCACAAGAAAACAAAATAATTCCGATTGTGTCTGAGGGCCAACCTCCACCAGTATTTTAACAAAAAATGAATAAATAAATTTGACATGTTAGTCAGAATGCACTGTGATGGACTTGCAACACGTTTAGGGGTGTACCCCACACAGTGAGTGACTGACGGAGGCAGGCTCCAGCAACACCCGCGACCCAGAAAGGAAAGGCAGGTAAAAGAACAAATCTGTTGATTAGTTTCTCAGGTAACAGATGCAGTTTAATAAACAGTCTTCCTAAAAAAAAAGGTCTAAGTTTAATTAAATAAATGCAAGCAGGACATTCACTTTGACAGCAACAGAGAAAAAAATAAAATTTAGAACAATCATAAATGTTTATATTGGTAATTTTTGGATGTATAGAAAAATATTCTGATTATAATCAATTTGAAGTGTGTGGAGTGAAGCAAACATTTACCAAACTACCGGTAATCGCCAAGTACCGGTACTCCAATTTTATATAGTGACATTGATTCACATTAGGAAAATGAGAAGTCCATTTAACAACGGGAGACATTTTTTTCATCCATCCATCCATCCATTTTCTTCCGCTTATCCGGGGTCGGGTCGCGGGGGTAGCAGCCTAAGTAGGGAGGCCCAGACTTCCCTCTCCCCAGCCACTTGGAGCAGCTCCTCTGGGGGAATCCCAAGGCGTTCCCAGGCCAGCCGAGAAACATAGTCCCTCCAGCGTGTCCTGGGTCTTCCTCTGGGTCTCCTCCCGGTGGGACATGCCCGGAACACCTCACCAGGGAGGCGTCCAGGAGGCATCCTAACCAGATGCCCGAGCCACCTCAACTGGCTCCTCTCGATGTGGAGAAGCAGCGGCTCTACTCCGAGTCCCTCCCGGATGACTGAGCTTCTCACCCTATCTCTAAGGGAGAGTCCAGCCACCCTGCGGAGAAAACTCATTTCAGCCGCTTGTATCCGAGATCTTGTTCTTTCGGTCATAACCCAAAGCTCATGACCATAGATGAGGGTGGGAACGTAGATCGATCGGTAAATTGAGAGCTTTGCCTTTTGACTCAGCTCTCTCTTCACCACGACAGACCGGTACAGCGCCCGCTTCACTGCGGACGCTGCACCTATCCGCCTATCGATCTCACGCTCCAGTTTTCCCTCATTCGTGAACAAGATCCCGAGATACTTAAACTCCTCCACTTGGGGCAGGACCTCCTCCCCGACCCGGAGAGGGCATGCTACCCTTTTCCGGCTCAAGACCATGGCCTCGGATTTGGAGGAACTGATCCTCATCCCGGCCGCATCGCATTCAGCTGCAAACCGCTCCAGTGAAAGCTGTAGATCACGAGCTGATGAAGCCAATAGGACCACATCATCTGCAAAAAACAGAGAAGCGATTCTAAGGCCACCAAAACGGATCCTCTCAACACCTTGGCTGCGCCTAGAAATTCTGTCCATAAAAGTTATAAACAGAATCGGTGACAAAGGGCAACCTTGGCGGAGTCCAACTCTCACCGGAAACGAGCCTGACTTACTGCCGGCAATGCGGACCAAGCTCTGACACTGGTCTTACATTTTTTTTAGTGACTATTTTAAATCTTTGCAAATTTAAAACGATACGTGACAGCTGCAGTTTTTTCACAGCCTCTGAATTTCTTTCTAGTTTTGTAAAATTGAATGTTTGATTTTAACTTTTTCTTACAACATGTGTCAGAGTCAGTCAGAGTCAGAGTCAGAGAATCTTTATTGTCATTTGCACCGCATGTGGTACATGTGATGAAATGAGATTATGTACACAGGGTCCCAGTTACATTCAACAACAAAATGTAAGAGAAAAACAGTAATAACATCTAGGATTAACTAAGAAAAACATCAACTAGAAATACACTAAGCACTAATGTAATAGAAAAACAAAATCATTACAAACAGACAGCCGCACGAACATGAGTCTATATGAGCAAATGGTCACAGATGAACACAGCAACAAGAAAACAGATCAGCATGATGTGATATTTTGCAGTGATTATTCTTATTATTTATTTATTCATGAGTCTAACAGCCTCAGGGTAGAAGCTGTTCCTCAGTCTAGTGGTTCTACACTTAATGCTCCTCAACCTCCTTCCTGAGGGGAGTGGGGCAAAAAGTGTGTGTGCAGGGTGAGTGGGGTCTTTCATGATGCAGGTGGCTCTTTTCCTGCATCTGGAGGTGTAAATGTCTGTGATAGAGGGGAGACTGACTCCGACAGACCTCTGTGCAGCCTTCACCACTCTCTGCAGAGCTTTTCTTTCCGCAGCTGTGCAACCTCCATGCCACACATTGATGCTGGAGCACAGGATGCTCTCCACTGCACACCTGTAGAAGGAGGTGAGGACCGGGCTACTCAGACCAGCTCGTCTCAGTCGTCTGAGGAAGTAGAGTCTCTGATGACCTTTCTTGATCAGGCTGGTGGTGTTGTTGGTCCAGCTGAGGTTATCATTCAAGTGTACACCCAAGTACTTGTAGCTGGAGACCACTTCCACTGCAGATCCACTTATGTTCAGTGGGGTGTGGGTGTGTTTGTTCCTTCTGAAGTCCACAATCATCTCCTTTGTCTTCTTCACATTTATGTGAAGGTTATTGTCTTTGCACCAGCTCTCCAGGTGTTCCACCTCCTGCCTGTAGCTGGACTCATCATTGTTCGTGATGCAGCCCACCACAGCTGTATCATCTGCAAACTTTACAATATGACAGCCTGGATGGGTGGCTGCACAATCATGTGTGAGCAGAGTGAACAGAAGAGGGCTTAACACACATCCTTGAGGAGAGCCAGTGCTGAGGGTTATGGTGGAGGAGGAGAAGTTGTGGATCTTCACGGACTGAGGTCTGTTTGTTAAGAAGTCTGCGACCCAGTTACAAATGGAGGGGCTTAGTCCAAGTGTAAATAGTTTGTCCATCAGAGTTTGGGGGATCATGGTGTTGAAGGCAGATGTGAAGTCCACAAAGAGCAGACGCACGTATGAGTCCTTCTGATCCAGGTGGGTGAGAGCAGTGTGGACCACAGAGGAGATTGCGTCCTCTGTTGATCGGTTCTCACGGTATGCATACTGATGAGGATCCTCGTTGATGTTGATGGATGCTTTGATGTGAATCATGACCAGTTTCTCAAAGCATTTTGCGACTATCGGGGTGACTATCCATGTGTGTATGTTTTTATTCGACTACTAATCTGTGATTGACATATCATGCCTTTCTTTTTCACCTTACACATGAAAAAAAGACCTTAGCAAGAGAAACACCTGTGCATCCTTTCCTTATCTCTCGTCCAACAAGCTGCTTCCATTTTTTTTACTCCTCTGGACACATTTTAAGAAATAAAGATCTCCTTACAAGAGTCTGTATTTCTTAAAGCTATTTCCAGCCCTCTATCATTTATCAAAAATGTTGTCTTCCAAAAGTATACAGTATTTCGTATTAAATGCTGTTTGTCCTCTCTCAACAGGTCACCTATAACACAGAAAACACTAATTCCTTTAGTTACGATGCACTATCAGTGATTCAATAATACAAAACGCACCCAAATAAACATAAACCTGCACATCCAGAATATATCGGTAGTTCCTAATGTGTTTTTGGACATGCTGGTTCAGAATCTTTTTTACAAACTGCCCATCTGTAAAGAGCAAGATTAAATAAAGGGTGTGCATGCAGATAGGATCAGGAATTTACCTTCCATAGTGCAACAAATTTCCTGCAACTTCTGGCTTCAGAGGAGAGTCCCTGCCGGCCAACTGGGATGAGATGAAACCAAGAGAAAATACAGTACAACAGAATAAATAAATAAAAATAAGGTTTAATCTGACCATGTGTTGCTGTGTTGAATTGTGTAACTCTCTTCCAGTTCCTAGGAAGCACACTGTCTCAGGACCTGAGACGGTCCTCACATATAGACACAGTTCCTGCAGCAACTCAAATACAACCTACAACAAGAGCAGCTGGTCATCTTCTACACAGCCATTATTCAAGCTGTTTTGTGAACTTCCATCACTGTGTGGTTTGGCTCATCCACAAAACAGGACAAGTCCACACTGCAATGAACCATCAGGTCTGCAGAGAGGATCATCGGGGCTAACCGTCCCTCAATCCAGGACTTGTCCAGAGTTAAAGTCAGGAAAAGGGCTGGTAACATCTCTGCAGACCCCACACATCCTGGACACAAACTTTTACCTTCAGGTTGGTACTACAGAGAGCTACATTTATGAAAACCAACACCAGTTTCTTCCCCCAGGCGGTCTCTGATGAACTCACTAAACACACCATGACTATAACCGTAGTAGCATGTCACATGGTGGTAGTTCTTTAAAAAAGAGACTGTCTATACACAAATACATGTCTATACTATTTCTTTTATCCTCCAAGTTTATTTAAGTTATGCAGTCCCTCAGTTATTGTAGAAGTTTCTGTTCTCTGCCTCCCCACGATAAGAGAAAAACCACGAAGTAGGAATAGCAGTATAAATACACATGTAGCCCGTTTCTAACAACTACCGGTAACCCATTTCTCTTGGTTTTATTGGGCAAAGCCTCTTAATTGCACCATACACATACCTCTGGTTCTGAATGCCTGGGGAACAGCGAGGTGGTCAGATACTTGTAAAGGATCCTCATGTCGTCTTGCTCCAGCCCACTCCTGCACACACAACCACAAAGACAAAAATCACATCTTGCAAATTCCACAAAAAGATGTGATCAGATGACAACAAAAGGTTCAGTTTCCTCATTATTCCAGCTGCCATCTTCTGGTTAGATGTTAAAAATGTTCTCTGCGAGTTATAACTGATGTAAAACACTAGACAATAAAAAGGCTGTATATATTTTGAGTCTCATATTTAATTAATCTACACCTGAATGTAGCTGCATCTGTGTTGGAAGAGACAGTCTGATCCAGTTCTAATATCACCGTTTATTGAACGAGGCAGGCGGATATTTCACATGTCGCGCTGCACTATAACATACAAAATGTGCTAAATAATAACAGTTTAACAATAATAACAATACTGTAATAAACAGTATTAATGTTAGCGTGGGAGATATATAAAGTTATCTGAGCTAAATTACGGTAAGCTATCTGGACTCGTTACGTGATTTAAACGATGCGTAACATGCAAGCATTCCTATTTCTAAACTTGAGAAACTGGTCTCCTCTGTCCCCAGACGTCTGTTGAGTGTTGTAAGAAGAAGGGGGGATGCCACACAGTGGTAAAAATGGACTTGTCCCAACTTTTTGGGGATTTGTTGATGCCATGAAATTTTGAAACAACATATTTTTCCTTAAAATGATACATTCTCTCAGTTTAAACTTTTGATCTGTGATTTGTGTTCTATTCTGAATAAAATATTAGATGTTGGCACCTCCACATCATTGCATTCAGTTTTTATTCACAATTTGTTTAGTGTCCCAACTTTTTTGAAATCCGGTTATTATGTTATTTGGTCTCGCTTTCCTGTTCCTCTCAAACCCAGCTGGTCAAAGCAGATGGCCGCTTGTCCTGAGCCTGGTTCTGCTGAAGGTTTCTTCCTTTAAAAATGGGAGTTTTTCCTTTCCACTGTTGCCTTTGTGCTTGCTCAGGATGGGAGACTGCAACGAAGTGAAGATTCATCTTGTCTGCTGGATTCCTAAGATAGAGAACTTTTACTAATTGGCTTTTCTATGCATGTGAATGTTCCTGTAAAGTGCCCTGACACAACTTTGTTGTGATATGGTGCCATATAAATAAACTGAATTGCATTGTTGTTCCAATAAAATTGCACCCAATTTTTTTCCAACATTTCAACTTCAGTTTCAACGTTGCAACTTTAATGTAAAAACTTTTTTTTTTAATTCTCCGCAATTTACATTTCTTCTGAGTTGCCCTGGTTTACCATTATAAATAGGTGTGTTTTTGCAAACTGATCAAGGCGACTGATAATGTGTGAGACTTCAGGTAAAACCTAAACCAAAAGCAGGATTTGGAATTGTTTGCCACCACCTCTGTTTATCCATTAAACAGTTGTGTGTTTGCGCACACTAACACTAAGATTGCACTGGTTGCAAACACGCAATGCGGTTGTTAAGGCTGTGGGAGTCAGTTTTGACAGAGAGTGGATTAGCTGGACGAGTGTTCAGGCTGTACCATATGAGCTGGTCATTGTAGAGGAAGGCTGTGTATTTGATCAGGCTGAGGCTCTCCTCCACTCTGTTTACAAAAGACTGAATCTTCAGGTAGGTCATCTTGTCCAGAGGGAAGAAGCTGATGCCTCCGAAAACATCCAGCAGGTCGCATGACTGCAGGTGGAGGGTCTGCAGATACTGTGCACACAAAGACAGCGGGAGAAGGAGACGGGTTAGTTTACCAGCTTCGAAGTGCTGGTTTACGATTCAATAAAGACAGCGGAATAAGAAACTCTGGGTGACGTGATGTAGAGGTGCTTGCATCACCAAGTGGACAAGAAACACTGAAATTGAGCCTCTGATGGGTTTAGGTTACCTGGTAGGGAGGGAAACCTGTGTCAGGTAGGGAAAGGTGTTCCCTAACCACAAGTGAAATGTTTAAAACTTTTATAGGAGCGAGAGTTCTGCCGTTCAAGATAAATGAGACACGACACAGAAATCAAGCATGACTGCAAACACCCAGCACGCCAGGCCTTTTAAAAACAAACCGTCAGGCTCTGGTGGCTTTTAGAAAACAACCGTGTGAGTGATATTAAAGTAAACCGACACACTCCGTTTAAAACGGTTTGCTGAAGATAGTGTGAATGACAAAAATGCCTAAAACAAACCAAAACAAATATCCACCTAGCAACAAATGAGTGCATTTTGGCGTTTTACCCTGTAGAAAAACTTTTCAAGCTTTTGGATGAGCAGCTCGACTCCTCCGGTTTCCATCGCTCGACTAAATGTGCCGTTGAAGAGCTACAAGACAAATGAACAAGAACATCACCATAACATTTAAGTGTTAATGTGAGGTACAGTAAGGATGCTGTTTGAATTTAGAGGAACAGTTGAGCCATTTTGCAGTATCTTACCTGCTGCAGATAGCTTTTTGAACTTGAGTTTGGAGAAAGAGGTTGAACAGGACAGATGAGCTAATGACTAGTGAAAAATACAGTCGAGACAAAAGTTGCCGTCTAAAAACAGCAAACCTCTGTTTCATTTCATGCTTAATTACAATCAGATTTTTAACAGGTACTTGCATGTCCCAAAATGTTGGAAGGATGCTGCGATTGTCCCTGTCCCCAAAACAAACTGCCCTAAAAGCCCTAAATGATTTTAGACCCACTGCATTGACGTCCAATCTGATTGTACTGGTTGTAAACATGCAATGCTGTTGTTAAGGCTGTGGGAGTCAGTTTTGACAGAGAGTGGATTAGCTATTTGAAAGATAGAAAACAGTTTGTACAGATAAATGGTGTAAGATCTGACCTCTGTAATATCACATGTGGAGTTCCTCAAGGCTCTGTACTTAGACCAAAGCTATTTATTTTATATGTGAATGACTTGGTAAATGTGTCAGGACTCCTTAAATGTGTCATTTTTGCAGATGATAACCACATTTTTTTGTTTGGGTAAAGATATAGAACAGATGTTGGAGTTGATGAAGACAGAATTTGTCAAAATACAACTTGGTTTAAACTCAAAAAAGTATCATTAAATCTAGATAAATCTATTGTACATGATATTCAGTAATAAAAAGAAAACTGTTGATGTTCCATTCAAAATTCAGTTGACAACTGAAGTTATTGAAGTTCCATGATTTGGTAATTATAATATTTTATCAGTTATGTATAGGGCTCAGAATAACGCATTACCTTTAAATATCCAAATGCATTTTGTTAAAAGACAAAGTTGTTATAATCTTAAGGGAACAGAGATATTTGTAAAACCAAAATTCAGAACTAGTTTGAAGGGACGGTCTACCTCAATCCAGGGAATTGGATTATGGAATGGTTTGGAGAATGAAGTTAAAAATGCCAAGTCAATGTTTACATTTAAGAAAATGATCACAACTGAATTGTTAAAAAAAAAAAACTATTACGGTAGCTAGAAAAATTAGAAAGAGTTATTCATTTTGTTCTGTTACTGGAAGATTATTATGGTTTGAACTGATTGTTTGAAAAAAGGGGCAGATATAAGATTTTTTTCTTCTTTCTGTTACCTTTCATTTTTTTTATATTTTGTATGATATCGTTTATGGGATTGTCTTGTATTGTATTTATAAACTTTTTTTAAATAAATAAAATGAATAAATAAAATAGAAAATTAAAACTTGAAAAAACTGGTCAGGTCTAGCCTGGTTAAAACCAGACCCTGTCCTTCACTTCGCTTCAGACAAGGGTCTGGGACCTGTCCATTGAAAAACGATTCTTGCTGGAGGCGTGGGCTCTGCTGATGGCTGCTCCCCCGTGGTCTGCTGAACTTGACTTCAGCTCCGCCTCCTGCTGAATTTTCTCTCGCTCCGTTGTATATTCTGTGTTTATATGATAATAAAACGTCCTAATAAAATAAAATAAAACCATGGAGCGCTGGTCCAACACACCAGAAGACCAGGAAATCTGATGGGACTCGGGCAGCAACTTAAAACCTGACTTTAATTCTCTCGTGACAACCTGAGACGTTTCCTTGTTCAGCGGAGGGAGAGGAGGAGGAGGAGGAGGGAGCGAACACTTGACTTTTGGGAAAAAAACAAAAGAAAACTCCAGATAAGGGATTAAGAAGGGGAAATTAATAAATTTGTGTCACATATAAAACAGTCCTGCATCGCTTTGAATGAGAACATGCGGCTGCGAGCTGGCTGCGCTGGGACAGGTGGGGGCGTAGGTTAGGGGCCAAAAACTCCGCCCCTTCTGTTCTCTGATTGGTCCGGTCAAAAATCTACCGGAGAAATCCTTGTCTATGAGAGAAGTCCCAGACTGTGCAGTGAAGGGAAATGAGAATTGAGCGGAGCTGTGCAGGAAGGCGAGGGCCAGGCTAGGTCAGGTCTAAAATATTAAAGAAAACAGAGAATGACCTGGGGCCTCATGTATCAAAGACTTGCGTGGATTTCTTACTGAAAAGTGACGTACGGTCAAATCCAGAAAAGTGTCTACGCACAAAAAAATCCAGATTTATCAAGCTGTGCGTACACCGGTATCCACGCACATTCCTTTTGTACATCACAATGAACGTGGAACTGAGCGCACGTCAGACACCTCCCCTGACACGCCTTCATTTACATATGTTAAACAGATGCAAATTACTTCCTGCATGTGTGAAGGACATGTTTGTTTGATCCCTGCGCGATCAGAAATCATTTCTAGATTCAGGAAAACAATGGATTTAATATAATATGAGTGAGGACAAACATCCTAAGTAAGAATAGTAATAAACTGTGTTCATCACGCAAAGAACGAGTGATTGTGTGCCGGTATTCGTGTGCGCGCACGCTGCTGTCAGGTGCGCCACCGGCTCATTCATTCATTCTGAGTGAAAATATTAACTTTGCGCACGAGTTAATTACCATAATTACTGTAAACACAGAGGAACTTACTTGGATGTTTGCTAGAACATAGATCTTCGTTTATTTAATAGATGATATGAAGAAACGAGTCTCTGCGTCTCAGTGGAGACTTTTCATGACATGACGTGATGTTGGAGTCTCCAAAGCGCGCGCTGCAGCCTTGTGCGCAATCTGTCTGTCTGTGAAGCTTTTACAGTACTCCCATACAAGTTATAAATGGTGTACTTTCACGTGTCATTTTGGAGACATCTACAATAAACACAGATAATGACACACCTCCACTGCCGTGTAACACCGGCGAGGGTGCACGCGCGCTCAAAGCGCGACCATAACTCAGCCTTTGGGATCATATGGATGAGACCATTCCATTGGACATGAATCGGCTTTGTGTGGACTGGACTGGCACAGCCCTGATCGACCTGCCAGCTCCCTCTAAGCTCCTGTGGAACCCCAGTTTCTGCACGTGCACGCGTGATGCGCGGCCCCTGTGTTGCGCCAGTGCGCATGCAGTGCCAAACTGAAAAATGATTATTTCTGAAAACGGCTGATAAGCCATATCCTAGATCAGAGAATTATATCTGTTTATAAATAAATGCTCTGCGTGTTACACTATCTATATCCTCCAGTAAGGCTGAATGTATCCGTTCCTGTTACATTTATTTTTTGCACAACTTTGCGCGTCCATGTGGATGTACTTGTTAATCGTGTGTTTGGTGGGAATATTAATCATTTTCACATCATGAACAGTTAATAGTAATAATAATAATAATAATAATAATAATAATAATAATAATAATAATAATAATAATGAATTCAATTTATAACGCACCTTTCATTAATGGAAATCTCAAAGTGCTACAAAGTGCAACAGAATTAAATGTCGATAAAACAAATAATAAAACAGTTAAAATCAACAACAGTATCAACTAAGATCAAAAGTAGAATCATGAGGAGGAAGAGTATGCTCGGTTAAAAAGAAAGGTCTTCAAGCCGCTCTTAAAGTCAACCACAGACTGTGGGGCTTCAGTTTCTCAGAAGCACCTGTAAGTGTCGCCAAAGGAACAAGAACCACAGAAACGTGCGTACGCAAGCAGGGGAGCTGGCGTGGAAATGTACGTGGATGCGCAGATATTCACGTTCATTTCAGTTTTGATACATACGGGGTTTTGCGTGGAAAGTGACGTGCGCAATGTTTTTGTGCGCACGCACGGTTGATACATGAGGCCCCTGGATCCTTTAAAGTTTGCTTATACAGACCATACAGAGTCGTCGAAGACACCAGTCTCTTTAATGAACCTGCTTTTTAAACATCTGGAAGGAAAGGGAACACATGCACTGCTTTTATTAATCAATTTTTCATCTTTTAACACCAGTCGACCTCACATTTTAGTGGAGAGGCTTTTGGAGCAGATGAATGTAGGTTTTAATCTTGTGGGCTGGAGTTGAGCCTTCTTTTCAAGGAGCATGGCACAGACAGTGAGAGTGATGGCTGTCTGGTCAGGTCTGTTCCTCCGCCAGCTCCACACAGGGCTGTGTTGTCACCTCTCCTGTTCATCTTTTACACAAACGTGTCGGAGCAGCAGGGATGGCAGACTAATATGTTAAAGTATGCAGATGACTCAGTCATAGTTCGTCTGCTTCATGAAAGAGAAACATGCCACAGCCCTGTGGTTGAGGACTTCCTTCAGTGGGGTGATGAATCCTTTTTGCAGATGAATACTCCAAAAAACTAAGGACATGTTTATTGATTTTAGGAAACACCCTAAGGTACAGGAAATTACTTTTGTAAAAAGGTCAGACAGTGGAATGTGTCGACACATACAAATATCTTGGTACAGTTATTGACGGTAAACTGACCTTGGAGGCAAACTGTGAAGTCGTTTGTAAAAAAGGATCCAGCGCCTGTTTTGCCTCAGAAAGCTGTCACCCTTTTACATGGACAAAAATCTGCTGACTCTGTTTTATTGAATCGGTTTTATCTTTCTGCTTAGTTTACAGTACTAGTCCAGCAATCTTTCTCTCAAAAATAAGAACCGTCTGAACCAAATAGTGAAGCGGTCCAGTGAGCTGACAAGAGAGCTGCAACTAAATCCAGAATCCCTGTACTCCAGGCAGGCACAGAGGATGTCTGGATCCATTTTAAAACAGCTGGTCTCATCCTCTGCACTGCGAGTTTAGACCCCTCCGATCAGGATGCAGATACTTGGTGGCAAAATGTAAAACTAAGCAATTTAAAACCAGCTTTGTTCCTGCTGGAGATCATTTTCTTTAATTCGATTGAGCAGTTTTAACAATATTCTTTTATCTTTTTATCTCATTTTATGCTCTTATCTTGTCTCTTTCTAAACTTGACATTCTGATGTTTTTAAGTTGGGTGAGTTTTTGTTTGTAATACTGAGCATCTGGTCACTTTTAATCATGTTTGCATCTACTGAATGTTTATGTCGTATGTCATGGTTCTGGACTGTAAACAGAATCTGCCTATAGGTATAAACAAAGCTGAGTGATTGATTAATCCAGACTAGCCATTAGCTCATCAGTCCTGTCAGACACATACTTTGTTTCTCCAAGATGAGATTTTTCACAGACTTATCTGCAACAGGTAAGTTATTAACTGTTCATAAATTTTTCCACAGAACCACTTCAGTTTGGCTGAACTTTAACTTTAAGGAAAGGAAGTCAGAACTTCATGACTCACCTTGTACATGCTGTAGCACTGTCTGACCACAGCCCCGTAAACAGTGTCCTATAAAGGCAGGATTGTTATGGTTTATAAAACTGACAATGTTCTGATTGAACAAGTCTACACACATCACTCCATACTCACAAGCATTTCATCTTCCTGATACTCTGTCGTGGGAGGCTTACCATCTTTGCTTGGCTTCTCAATAATTGGGTTTCGAACCACCTGTAGAATACAAGAAACGCAAGAAAAAAAAAAAGATGTGATGTTAAATATTACAATAACAGACCTGTGGACAAACACTGTTAAATATGTCTGTACCATGACTATCCAGAAATTTTCCTCAGGTTCAAAGAAAAACTGACGGTTTTTCTGTGTGTGCAGAGATTTTGCTGGTTTTGTTGGACAGAACGTCCTAAAACAAAGAACAACAAAGTTGTAAAGACAGAGGTTGTGCACAAACAAGATGATCAGCTCATCTTTTTGAAAAATGTCAGTTTGTTCTGCTTCAATGTTTATCTTGAAGCATTTACGTATTCTGTCACATTATGCTCATTTTTTAGTCTAATCCAAAGAAAGCAATGCACCAAATTACGTAAAATAAAATAAAAACGTAAAGGATCATCAGTGCAGCTTTGTTGTACCTGGTGAACTGTACAATAGCTTCACAAAGACCCACATTTCGAATCTTCTCATTCTTCTCAACCTCACTTGGGTGGTAAAACAAAATCTTTTTCTCTTCCTGAGAAATAAATAAATACACATTTGAATTAGCATTCTACTTAAATCATGAAAAGGCTTTCTAAACAAGCTAGAAATGGTAGCACATTAAAGTGTATAAGGTAGAAAAGTAAGGTTGAGCTCACTTCTCCTTCCCGGGGTCCAAATGTAGGGTTATAAATGAAAAAATTTTGTAGGCATGCTGTGTACTGTTTTTCTTGCATCCCTGATGCCATTTTGGGACTGGAAACAAGACAATTGACAAAGTAAATAAACATAAAAACTGCCTGTCTCATTCAGGTCATATCAGTGTCAGCCTTGACTCACTCTTACCTAATCATGAGCATTAGTGGAACTTGTGTCTGGATTTTCTCTGTCCAAGGGGTAGTCTGGTTAGCATGCCATGTACCTGCACAATATACAGATATAGCATCACAAAATGCAGACAGAGAAATACAGAGATAATCATTTATTGTGACAAATTGCCTCAAATATATGTTCAAAGGCTTTAGCACCTTGACAGTAACAAATCAGTTTATCAACCATATACTGTCTCTTAGAACAGCCTATGAACTTTCACTGACCACTCATGAGTTGCTGTCTAATATTTATTAAAGACAATTATAAACAAGCTGGTTCTTGTGTGTGTGTGATGGATGTAGAGCATGTCAAAGGAGAATTTCTACCACAACTGTGATAGACTACAAGTAGTTTTACCTTATCTCAGCTGTAAAATGAAACATTAAGTTACTGAATTTGAAACTGATTGAAGCTGGCAAATACAGTGGTGTCACAGCAGGCCAACTTGCTCATTAAACCAAGTGTTCATTAAATTAGCTCAGAGGACCACGTGTTTGGTGTTATCAAATTGGCCGGGTAAATCAAAACTTGTCAATTATTAGGTTAAAAGAGCCGTTCTAAAGTCAAACTTTGGATCGAAAAGTACTATACAGTTGCTTGTATTTTGTACATCCTTAAAAGTGCAAAATATCACATTTGTTTCAACATTTATTTTAGCTTTTTGCAGTAGTTTCAATAAAACTCAAATGGATTATTAGACATCAGTGCAGAAATTCAGCAAATATTAAAGGGTTTACGTAGTTCTTTTGATTAAGTAGAATAGATTGTCTTTGACAGCCTAGTCAATGTAAATATGGATATAGATCAGACTGTGAAACAAATTCAGCATTTGTATCTAATTATTCAAAATATTCATTTTAGAAACTGAACCTAAAGTTGGAGGCTAGTTGATTAATTCACATTTTAAAATAAAGTATACTAATTTATTTCAGTGTTTAAAATTAAAGTGTTTAAAAACGTTGAACCTATCTTCAAGAACTTTGAATGATTGCTTATATCTTTTTAATTCATATATACCTTTTTACATATTATTGGGCACACATTTGAACTCGGACACAACTTCACGACTGAGCCGGTGAAGTCTCGCGAATTTAACTCAAACCCTGAGAGGAAAAATCCCTCGACGATTTAAACTCTGGCTTAAAACATCAAAAAACAGATTAAATCATGAAGAAATGTAGGCGGCTTGGTCCATTTAATTTAAACATACCCATTCACATTCACTGCTGCTGAACCTGAAGGAAGCTGACACCAAATCAGTTAAACA